>PVJS01017241.1:23451-36499 GCA_004027185.1 Glis glis
GTGTGTGTGTGTGTGTGTGTGTGTGTGTGTGTGTGTGTGTGTGTGTGTGTGTGTTTACTGTTCTGGGGATAGAACCTAGGCACCTTCTACCACTGAGCTACACCCTCAGCCCTTTTTATTTTTTATTTTGAAACAAGATCTCGCTAAATTACTGCAGGCTGGCCTCTAACCTGTGGTCCTCCTGTCTCACTTCCCAAGAACTGGGATGGCAGTGTGTGCTGCCACGACCAGCTCTGGTGTGTTGGTTTTGTGTTTGTTTGTTTGTTTGTGATAACTGGGGATTGAACCTTGGGGCATTCTATCTCTGAGCTACATCCCCAGCCTTATTTTATTTTTTATTTTGAAATAGGGTCTCGCTAAATTGCTAAGGGCTTTGCTAAATTGCTGAGGATGGCCTCGAAACTACAATCCTCCTATCTCAGCCTCCCAAGTACTGGGATTACAAATGTGTGCCACCACAACTGGTTCTGATCATTTTTTTTAAAAACTGTGAAATCTCCTTTCTAATAACTTTTCAAAATAAAGAATAAAGCAAGCCCCAAATATCTCAGGCGGGTCTACTCCTTCCAAGTGTTAGAGCACAGCTCTCGGATGAGCCTGTGGGCCTCCCCAGCGAGGCTGGGATGAGCAGGCAGCTGTCTGAGAAGCGGCATGTGTCATGGGGAAAGTCTGAACTCTGTGAGGACAGGCAAGGACGCCTCCCTATCCCATTAAGCCCATTAATCCCACCGGCCACAACCTGGAATCTGGACACCTTTTAGAGCTCAGATTCCTTTCTTTTTTTCTTTTCTTTCTTTTTTTTGGTGGTGGTACTGGGGATTGAACCCAGGGGCATTCTACCTCCAAGCTACACCTCCAGCCCTATTTTATTTTTATTTTGAAACAGGGTCTCGCTAGGTTGATAAGAGTCTCCCTACTTGCTAAGGCTGTCCTCGAACCTGCGATCCTCCTGTCTCAGCCTCCCAAGTACTTAAAACATTATTTCTCCTTCCTAGAAAGTGAGGCAATATGGCCTTTTCTTTTTAAGGGGAGATTCTAAATGCTTCTGGGACTGGAAGGGTTCAGATTCTGACGAACACTTGGATGAACTGAGTGGAAAGAACCACACGGACGACACTGCTTAAAAACACACATGGCTTTGGAAATGGACGGGGAAGGTGCCGTCGAAACATGCTGGGGTTTACTGAACGCCAAATGCCAAACTTTAATGGACAGAAGAGAGGCCCGACCCCAACATACTCAACTTGTGTTCAAACATGACATGAACGAGGCCCAGACAAGAGTCGGTGCCAACAAGCAACTCCAAATGCATCCAGAATATCCCATGCCAGAAGCTCCCCACCAGAACGCTCCCGGGGAGAGCGAACCCCGGTGCTCGCACAGAGCACACGCCTGGGAGTCCAACCCGACACGCCGGCCTGGGGGCTCACGGGAAAGTTTTCAATTTCAGAGTTCTAAGAATTTGTAACCAGGGGGCAAGAAAAAACAGCTTTGCCAGCTTTTGATTAGTCATCATTTTATAGATTATATCCACAGAAAATTCCAGAGTTTCATTTTAAATAATGGTTTCCACCTCTTTCCCCACCAAAATAGAAATACCAAACTGTCTGCTTCGCTTTGGGTCTGGGTTTGATTTAGCCTCTTCTGAGGTTTCTCTGCCCATCAATGCTTAAGCTCAGCACATGGCCAGGCCCCACTGTGGCCAGCATGCTGGACAGGAGGCCTGGACAGGGAGCCTGTGAGAAGCCGCAGGTGAGGTGGAGGAGGTGGGCAGGTCGGCTCCCCAGCTTCTAGGGGGAAGGAAGGAGGCCGGCTCCGCCTGCGACACACCATAAGCAAGCAGGGGCCCCAGCGGAGGGGGTGGTCTGGGAGCAGGAACTCCTCCACTGTGAAGTCCCCCTGGGTTCCAGTTCAGGGACAGGGCTTGCTGCACTCAGGCCCTGGAGGCAACGGGTTGGGGGAGAGGAGCATGTGGGACAGGACTCAGGTCTGACACCCACTGTCAGAGCAGCGATGGCAGACAGCACAAAGGCCAGCTGGCCCACCCAGGATTTCAGGCTGCAACTGTGCATGCAGCGGGGACAGGATGACCTGCGGAGCCTGGATCCAGGGTGGGCCTGGACGCTGGAACCACAGACTTGTTCTTAGAAAGCCCTGGAGGTAGAGATGGTTCGCATCACACACAGGGGTCGGGCTGGAGGTAGAGATGGTTCGCGTCACTCACAGGGGTTGGGCTGGAGGTAGAGATGGTCTGCATCACACACAGGGGTCGGGCTGGAGGTAGAGATGGTCTGCATCACACACAGGGGTCGGGCTGGAGGTAGAGATGGTCTGCATCACACACAGGGGTCGGGCTGGAGGTAGAGATGGTCTGCATCACACACAGGGGTCGGGCTGGAGGTAGAGATGGTTCGCGTCACACACAGGGGTCGGGCTGAAGGGGCAGGCATGTCTGCAGTCATCTTTCGTTGAGGCGCTGGAAGTTCCACCTATTTAAATACATCTAGCTGACACGGTAAATGAGTTTTGCTCTAAAGGAAAATGTTTCAAACTTCTCCAAGACTTAGATGGTTAATCAAATCTGAAGCTCCTCACTGCTCCCCAGCTGGAAGGGCACCAAGAGAAGGGGTCTGAGACCTCCTAAAGGACAGCCCCACTCGCCCCACCCAGAAGATGACCAAGGGCCGGGTGACCTGCACCTTGGCCACAGGCAGCACTGAAGGAAGCAATACCCACTAAGCCCACTGCCTGAGATCTGTGCCCCATCAGTCACCTGCACCAAGGGACACTGAAATGAACAAGGGAAACACTCGCTTGTCCTACTTAGTATACCCCCTGTGGACAAGAGGGTCATGGGAAAGCTCTAAACTAGCTCCAAGTAAAAGAAGCAACAAAAAACAAGATAACAACAACTTGAGAGAATCATCCCCGGAGCGAGGCGTCATCGGCACAGAACGTGGGGTGTGCATCGGCAAACACAGCTTCGGTGCGAGCCTAAGGCAATGGTACCCAGGTCAAAGGCAAATAAGATGATATGAGCACAGCCATGTTTAGAGCAGCACAATTCTCAACAGCTGAACTGTGGAGCCAACCTCGGTGTCCATCAACAGATGAATGGATCAAGGGCATGTGGTCCATACACACGATGGAATTTTACCCAGCCAGAAAGAACAAAATCATGTCCTTTGCAGGAAAATGGATGGAACCAGAGAATATGATGCTAAGTGACATCAGCTGGTCTCAGAAAGCCACAGGTCATGTGTTTTCTCTCATATGTGGAAGCCAGGGAGAAAATAGGAAACATAAGGGACTTTACATAATGGGAAGAGAGACCTGTAGAGTAGGGAAAAGAGATTAGGAGAGGGAGACGGCGAAGGAAAAAAGGAGAACTGATGAAGGAAAAAGATCAAATAATGCTGTGTCCATATATGAAGGTCTCTCTCACTAACATGCACGAGGAGGGGTGAGGCGTGGAGTGGGATCTGGAGGGACACACCAAGTGCTGTGTCCATGTATGTCACATCACTTGGGACCTGTGATGCATAATTACAATGCACCAATAAAAATATTTTAAGTCGGGCATGGTGGTGCACGCTTGTAATCCCAGTACTTGGGAGGCTGAGACAGGAGGATCGCAGGTTCACGGCCAGCCTCAGCTACTTAGTGAGGCCCTCCACAACTTAGTGAGACCCTGTTTCAAAATAAAGAATAAAAAATAGGGCTGGGGGTGTAGCTCAGAGGTAGAATGCCCCTGGGTTCAATCCCCAGTACCACAAAAAAAAGTATTTTAAAAAGTTCATTGTAACATAAAGAAATGCTTATGCAGCACCTAAAATAAAAAAGAGAAAACTTATGGTGTGGTTAGAAATAGGAAAAGCAGAAAGGTAATGTGGTTCAACAATACATATATAGTCCAGCCTGCTGATCACCCAGGGTAGGAAACTGAGGCCTAAGCGGCTCCATGACTTGGCACAAAAACATCCTGTGTTCGTTCACCCTGCGATCCTCTGGCCTTTTCCCATCCTCTTTCCCTGAGCCTGGCAAAGCTTGGGGGTGGAGGGCAGGCCTCACGACCACCCCTATCTGGCAGATGGGTGGGCTGGAGCCCAGAGAGGCCCAGGCCTTCCAGGAAGCTTTTCTAGGGAATGGGCAGGGTGCAGGCCAGGGGTCAGGACTCAGTCAGACCAGGACTCTGGATGTGAACACAGACCAGGCTGGGGTCTTGGCGACTCACCCCTGTCAAGGAGATGGAAACCTCTAACAAGGACCCGCTCTCTTCACAGTCATGCCCGGGCCTCACCGGGAAGCAAAACAGAGGAAGGCAGAATGTGCCCTTAAGGAGGGAGCACTGCACACTGTCCAAGACGACGGTCCCATGGTCTTAGGCGCAGTCTTCAAGAATGGGTAAAATTATATTAGCAGAGGGAAAGCCCAGGCTAAAGGAGGAGCATGAATGAAGGACCAGAGGTAAGTAAGAGAGCATCCAGGGAGAACCAATGCAAAAAACCAGTCTGAGGCTCAGAGAGGGGTGATGAGAGACAGGTCATCTGATAAAGATGGTGGCGTGCACCCAGGCAGAGGGGCATCCGAATGCTTAGCCCTGCACCAGTCCCTCCAGGCCAGAAACACCGGGCAGCTCAACCAACACACACACTTGCAGCCACCAGGAGCCTGCGGGGCGCACCTAGAGGGAAATGTTTCTAAAAAAGTGTGACGTGCTTACGGGGTAACTCACCAGTCACACTGCAGAGCCGGGTCCTCAACCAGGGATCGGAGCCTGGGAAGGTTTAACCAGAGGACTTTTTTTTTTTTTTTTTTTTTGGTGGTGCTGGGGACTGAGCCCAGGGGCATTCTACCTCCAAGCTACACCCCCAGCCCAATTTTATTTGTTTGGAAACAGGGTCTCACTAGGTTGATGTAGTTGATGAGGGTCTCACTACTTGCTGAGGCTGTCCTTGAACCTACAATCCTCCTGTCTCAGCCTTATTTTTTATTTTGAAACAGGTCTCACTAAGTTGCTGAAACTAGCCTTAAACTTATAATCCTCCTGTCTCAGCCTCCCAAATACTAGGATTACAGGTGTGCGCCACTGCACTCGGTTCAGAGGATATTTTTGAAGGAGCATAAAGATTTGGGGAAGAAAATGGCTATCTAAAAATAAAGCTTTTCCTCGTCGTTTGGTACACACCAACAAAGTCACCTGAATGCCTAGAGGACACACACTAGGAAGGAAGAAGAGCTGGCAGAGAGCACACACGAGGCACCTTTCAGAGGGTGACCTCCGCGAAGGGGCCGGGCCGGCCGGCCTCAGCAGGAGGCCAACAGAGGCCAGCGGAGGCTGCAGACCCCGAGCCCCGGCCCCGAGTAGCTCCAGCAGCCCCTCTGGGCCCAGGCCACAGGAACAGAAAGGGTGCTGGGGCAGTGAGACTAAGGGCAGGGGAGGGAAAGGGGACGAACGGGTTAGAACGGTGCTCCCGTTAGAGAGTGACGGCAATCGGAAGAGCCTTGCCACGCTCCTCGGCTGAAATTGGGCCTGGTGTGGCGTGCAGAGGAGGGAGGTCTCCTGTGGCCTTGGGTGGACTCGGTGTCAGCGCAGTGGGGAAGGGTCGCAGCGGCTTTACACTGAGCTTGAGCACGAGCCACGGTAGACAAACGTCCACTAAGTGTGCAGGTCTGCAATGTGTGCGTTTGGGGCTTTTATTTGCATCGGGGACCTGTGCAGGCAGGGAGCCCCAGGCCCCTCGCTTGAAAAGCCTGTGGGAGGGGAATGGCCTAATTTTATGGCACTTGGCACGTGTCGCGACTATTAAGGTTTCATTTTCGTACGGCAGTCTCAGGTCAAGTTCCACGTTAACTTGTGATCCAGGGATCCTACGGTGAATGAAAGGCCACCTGATGCAGGCTGCGGCTGCTCCGGGAGCAACGACAGACTCGTTGACATCTGACCATGGAGTTGAGTTACTACTTCATCCTCCCTCCACCCCAAACACACACACACACACACACACACACACACACACACACACCATGCTATGGATTGGATATGGTCTGTGTTGTGTTGGGCTTAGTCCTCACTGTCACAGTATGGCATGGTGTTGTAACCTGAAAGACGGGGGTCTCGTAGGAGGTGATTAGGCCACTGGGGTACCACCCTCAATAGGGACTAATGTCAGTCCAGAGGGTGTAGTTTAGGTCTCACGGGACTGCTTACTGTGAATGTGGGTTATTATAAAGTGAGTTCAGCGTTCCTGGCTCTCTTGCTTCCTCTCGCATCATGTGACCCGTCTCTTCCACACAGCCACTAGCCACTCCTGCGCATGCTCCTGCTACATAATGCCATCTACCATGTTGTCATGTTGCCCGGAGGCCCTCACCAGAGGCCAGCAGATGGGATTGCTTGATTGTGGACTCTCAGCCTCCCAAACTGTGAGGGTTTTTTCTTTATAAAGCATCCAGCCTCCGGTGTTTTGCTATAGCAATACAAAACAGAGTACTTACCAAAATGACATCCTATGCATGCTTTGACTTCAAAATCAAGTATTCCAACAAGTACCTGATGATGTCATGTGTTATTCCTGTGCTGATCACTATGAAGAGCACAAAAAGCATGAACACAGACCCCTGGTTCAAGATTGGGGAATCAAGGCATGCTGTAAAACAGAGATGAACCACTGCTCGATGGTACAGAATTGACTTCCAGAATCTCTAACTGCTCGAAGGCAGGGGAGGGGGGCATACAAACCTGAGCTGATGAAGAAAGGTTTGCAGAGGAAGACGGGTTTGAGCTGGCTCTTAAAGAAGCACAATGAAGGAAGAAGAATGCTGCCCTTGACCTAGAGAGGACTGTGAGCCAGGACAATTTGTAAGAAAAACAAAAAGCTGTACCAAATCATTACTTCTTAAAAACACTGTCCTGAGACTTCTGGTTTTGTTCAAGATGGAACAATGAGAACCAAATTTACCCTTGCACCTGAACTAGAAAAAGAAATAAACATAAGAAACAGCCATTTTAAAGACATTAGACATCAGGCAACAATGGCCAAGAACAAACAAATAAGGAGATGGGCTGAGAGGAGATGGAGCTGAGGATGCTGGAGGCCACCGCAGCTACCACGAAATAAACATAAGAAATAAACATAAAGAAATAAACATAAGAAACAGCCATTTAAAGACATTAGACATCAGGCAACAATGGCCAAGAACAAACAAATAAGATGAGCTGAGAGGAGATGGAGCTGAGGATGCTGGAGGCCACCACAACTACCACGAAATAAACATAAGAAATAAAACATAAGAAATAAACATAAAGAAATAAACATAAGAAACAGCCATTTAAAGACATTAGACATCAGGCAACAATGGCCAAGAACAAACAAATAAGGAGATGGGCTGAAAGGAGATGGAGCTGAGGATGCTGGAGGCCACTGCAGCCATCATGCCAGGGATGGAGCACTGGAGAGGAGAGCTGCACAGAGAGCCTCGGGGATGTGCAGAAGCCCCGGGAGGATTCAGCAGAGCTCTGAGCAGCACGGGGGGTGAGGGAACTACCCAAGGCCGGAGAAAGAACCGCTCCCGAGGACTGGAGCTTACAGCGCCCGGCACTCACAGGGCTGGGAGGAGTGCCGGCTCCCACCAGCCAGGCGGGAGAACCGCACGGTCCATGGGGTGGTGGGCACGTGCTCAGAAGGTACACACCTCAGTCGTGGGAAATAATTAGTCCTACTGAGCATTGCTCTGAACTCAGATTATCAGTTACAAACACTGGCCCCAAAACAATCAAGCTGATTCTGTTACTTAACTAAAAGCTCAAGAATAATTCAATACCCAATAAAGTACACTGTTAGCCCAACCTTCTTAATCCTCAAATGGCCAAAAGAGTGAATCCAGAGAAATGGACCCGTGACTCTCAATACGGGGAGACCCTTCCTGAATACACAGGAAGGCATGTGGCTTCGGTGGCACTACTGTCCAGGGCCAGGAGGCACGTCACGGCCACTCACATCAGGAATCTCTGCCACTGTTGGCATCTTCATTTAAGGATCATTGTTGGAGAAGTATAGTGAGTGTTTTCCTACAGTATCTAAGCTACTGGCAAGTCTTAATAATACAGTCATTGCTAAGACTAATACAATTAAAAATAAGGTATTGACTTTTCTTTTACATCTTATAAAGCTTATCTCATTGAACAAAATTCTGTTTCATGTGATATAATTTTATTAGAAATACCAGTCTAGTCAGGCAGAGTGGTGCATGCCTGTAATCCCAGCTACTCCTCAGGAGGCTGAGGCAGGAGGACTGTGTGTTTGAGGTGAGCCTGGGTCAGCAAAAGAGAAAGAGAGAGAGAGAGAGAAATCCTATAATAATAAACTGATTATTAAGATTTGAGAAAGGTTTATTAATCTTCAAGATATTTTTTTTTGTGGTACCGGGGATTGAACCCAGGTGCGTTCTACCTCTGAGCTACACCCCCGGCGCTATTTTTTATACTTTATTTTGAAACCAGGTTTCACGAAGTTGTGGAGGGCCTCATAAGTACAGAGAGAGAGAGACAGCTGAGGCTGGCCACGAACCTGGATCCTCTGGTCTCCGCCTCCCAAAGTACTGGGATTACAAGCGTGCGCCACCACGCCCGGCTCCTTCAAGATAATTTTAAGTAAGTGGGTTATGTTATACATGAATCCTAACAAAATAATGTCACTACTTACCTCACTGTCCCTAAAAAGAAAATTATCAGAAGATGTTTAAAGATTCTAAAAGTATAATGCCAATTCTTATT
Organism: Glis glis; assembly: GCA_004027185.1. Classification (NCBI taxonomy): domain Eukaryota; kingdom Metazoa; phylum Chordata; class Mammalia; order Rodentia; family Gliridae; genus Glis; species Glis glis. The sequence goes on from PVJS01017241.1 coordinate 32,228, forward strand.
TTGTCAAAAGTTCTATTTTTTATGAAATGACCTTGGTATAGATTTATTTCCTAAGACTCGATTTACCTAGTTTTAATAGGAAATGTTGCCAAAATAAGCTATGGGACCTTGTTTTAGTCAGCATTTCTGTTGCTGTGACTAACACACCTGACAAGCACAACGTAGAGAAGGAAAGTTTACTTGGGCTCTTAGCCATACAGCTCCAAGGCGGAAACTGTGGTGGCAAGGTGAGGGGCAGGGACACCACTCGCACCTCTGCGCAGCCAGAGTAGAGAACGCACAGAGAGGGGCCTGGGGATAAACAGAGTCCCCAGGCCACATCCCGGGGACCCACCTCCTCCAGTCATGCCCCACTCTGACCTTTCCTGTTCTGGGGACCATGCTCTCAACATATTACCTTTTGGGGGACAGTCCATACCCAAGCCCTAACAGACCTACTCCCTCAGTTCCATCAGAGTTGCTGGTTTTAGAATGAATAACCCAAACTGATCCTCCCTCATAATTAGGGTGACGATATGTTCTGGTTTGTCCAGGACAATCAAAGTTTATGCTTCCCACAAAAAAGCGTCTCAAGTTTGGAAAATACAGGGCTTCCCTATTCATAATGAAAATGAGCACGCTGTACCCTCAAAATGTCCAAACCTCCAGGACAAGCAGATTAAGTGTTTGCCCTAATACATCTAGAGTCAAAAATAAAATTAAGGCCCAAAGTTTCCAGACTGTCCATTTTTATATGGTTTTCCAGGCCAAAAAAAAAAAAAAACAGCTCACAAATGAAAATGCCCCCCTCCCTGGCCCCCAACTCCCGGTGTGAAGGCCTCTCCAGCTGCTTCTAGCCCCCTTTTTTCACCATCGGTTTCCCCAGAGAACTGTTAAAACTTTAAGACTTTTATACCAAGCACACACCAGCATTATAAATTGCATCATGGGTACATGATGCTAAAGCAAATGGCAATTGGCTAGGACCTGGAAAATGTTTTTTTCAAATTTACAGGATATGGGGGGGTCTTTGATTTATTTGTAAAGTGACTTTTACATGAGTCTATTTTTATTTAATGATAGAGGAAGGTTTGGCAATGCCCTTTGAAAACAAAGCTAGCCTCTTCCAAAAGACCAAAAAATATCCCTGGGCTAATGGACATCGTACTTACTACATACGATTCTTTTTGAAGAGTCTTATTCTGTAATAGAGGCTGAGACATAACCCACTCTGGGCCTTAGTCTTCCAGGCAAAGCCCATGAAAACTGAGAGTCTGATGGGCAAGGATGGTTCCAGAAGTTCTACAGAGAAGGGGCTCAGCAGTGGCCACCTGGTTAGGGGAGGAGTGTGTGTGTAGGGGGGGGTCTATCTTAAAGCTGTAACTGCCCTGCAGACCCCTCACTTTTACTTAATTATACATCCTACAGGGCTGATGGAGACAGCTCCTACAGGAGGTGAGGACGGACTTCCCCACAGCCGCTCACGGTGCCACTGTGAGGCCACGGGCGGACACTCGCTCCACCCTGACAGATGCTGCACAGATGACCCTAAGGCAGTGCCACTCAGGGTGAGGACAGCAGCTGCTGCCGGCCCCAACTGTCGGTGCAGGTCTGTGGAGGTGAGTATAAAAAGTGAGAGTGTTTTGAAATTTTCAGTCATTTTGCATTGCTGTGCACTTTTATTATATTGGTCCCCCCCCAACTGGACAATTTAAACAAAAACTAACAAAAAAAACTAAAACACTTAAAAGAAATGCCTTCCCCACCGAGTCAGAGAAACAGGGCTCTCACCGAACATCTGTACGTCTATTGAACTCGCTGGGGCGGTCAGGCCCAGTCAGTGAGGGAGACTGCTGGCTGCTTTGGAAGGGGAGGGGACGGGCAGGGGGAGAAGACAAGGAAAACAGGAAAGAAGAACAGTGGCCTCATTTGATCCTAAAAAAAGTCCCCTTAGAGTGTGCAAAAGTAGGAAAGGCCCTGAAGAAATGCAAAGTCTAGAGAAGATCAAATGAACCTGTTCTACCAGGAAAAAAGTAGCCAGGATCCGGAAATGAAGGCAAAACACGGCTGAGCCCCTCGAGGGTGGTGCAGCCCAGCAGGCCCACCCGTCCTCAGGGACATGGCTCCTCAGCTCACTGTCCGCTATGGATCATGGCCCAGGCCCTGTCAACTCGGGATTAGAAGGCTGAGAACATGCAAATGACTTTGGTGGAAACAGAGAGAAATCCCAGAGATTGCAGCGTGACTGCTTTCGACAACCGTTTACCTCAGCAAATGTCCTCGCTGGCGCGCCCACCTCCCAGCCTCCTCCACGCTGCTCTGGCTGGTTCCCTCAAACGAGGAAATAAATCCTTAGATTTACTTATATTAACATGAGAAATCGGGTTTGACTTTTTAAAAGTTTTTATAGTTTGACCATTAATATTAAAAACAGTTTTTCACTTACTGACCTCTCCCCTTCTGGTTGCAATGGGTATATTCGATTTACCCTAACAATGGCATATAATTAGCAATTGGAACCAAGAGAAGACACAAAGTCACTTTTTAAATAAACAAAGACTATCACTTGAGGAAAATTCCTGAACCACATTTCTAGCTTTAGAATGAGTAACCAATAAGCCAGTCATCAGTAAAATCACCTCCCTGCATATAAAAACATGTTTGTTTAAACAAAAGTTTTATTTCAACAGTAAATGCACTTTCTTGCCCTCTTGAGATCAAAACATTTTATTACAGCAATTAATTCTCATACAGTTTTCCCATTATACACTCTAATGAGATATGGAGAAGGAAAAGGAGAGAAGAAAGTTTACAGTTTATAATTAAGATTTGATTCATTTTAATCTCAAAGTCTGGGACAAGTTACATGTATCATATATGAATATATCTATACAAACACACACACTCTATGTCCTCACTTTTATTCTGACTTTCTTGTTCAGAGTCCCTGGAGAAAATCCTTTTTTATTGAGGTCTAGAGGCCAGAAAATACGGCTTTGTGTCAAAAAATACTTTGTTCACTAGACTGTCCCAGATCACAGTTAAAACCCACAGGCCTTAGACCAACACTGTCCAATAGATATATAACACAAGCCACAAATAAGAGCCACATATACAATTTTTAAATTTTCTAGTAGGTGCATTAAGAAAGTAAACAGATAAAAATTTAATAATATATAAAATTAATAATGTGCTATTTTTGTATGTGTGTGGTACTGGAGATGGAAACCAGGGGTATTCTACCTCTGAGCTACACCCCCAACCCTATTTTGTTTTTTTATTTTGAAACAGGGTCTCACTAAGTTGTGGAAAGCCTTGCTAAGTTGCTGAGGCTGGCCGCGAACTTGCAATCCTCCTGTCTCAGCCTCCCAAGTACTGGGATTACAAGCGTGTGAGCTATTTTGCCTTTTTTCATATGAAGTCTTTGAAATCCAGTAGGTACTTTATACCCACATCACATCTCAGTTGGGGCTGGGCACCTTTCAGGAGGTAGGGGGACATCTCCATCCTCCTGAGCTCCTGACCAGCCTCAGGTGTACCCACATGGCAGCCCTGCCCACTCACAAGTCTGGGTCAGCTACACTGCTGGGTCTATAAAAGTGCCCCTCGCCCCATAATCCTCACCCAGACACACACACAAGGAAGGCCTCGGGAGGCCGGGGGGCCAGAGGGCCAGGAGCAAGGGCTACGGAAGACCCCCTCCCCCTCACCTCCGGCTGACATCAGCTTCCTGAGGACTGACTGGCGGGCTGTGGGGAAGGATACGGGCTGGGCTGAGCTCTGGGAAGGGTACCCTTCACTCCCTCTTTTTTTTTTTTTGCAGTACCGGGGATTGAACCCAGGGGCGTTCTACCTCCGCGCTACATCCCCGGCCCAATTTCTTTTTTTTTTTTTTCATGTTTTTATTGGTGCATTGTAGTCTCACATCACATTGAGTATCAGTTTGGTGTTAACATACATGCACACAGCTCTTGGTGTCCCTCCCCCCCACATCCCCCCCGCCTCCCCCCCACATGTAGCACTGAGAATGATGTTGGCATAATCTCATATATACACCTTGTTTATGACAGTAATTCCATGGATTCACTACTTTTTTACCCTTACCCTTCCCTTGTACCCCTTCCCTTGCACCACTGAGGGTTCTCCATTGTCATTGGAGTCCCTTTTGTGTCCCCACTACTCCCTAAGTTGTGCATATTAATGAAAACATATGACCCTTCATTTTGTGTGATTGGCTAATCTCACTTAACATAATGTTCTCCAGATCTTTCCATTTTCTTGCAAATGCTGTTA
>PVJS01017242.1:0-18477 GCA_004027185.1 Glis glis
CTGAGTGTCGGTTGTTTAAGTCTGTCTAGTCCAGCACCTCTCTAGACCATTGCAGTTAAACAAGAACAGGCATAAACTCGGCTCAAAGTGCAGATGTGACTCTTGCTCCTCCAACTGTGCCTAGTGAGTTCATTTACTGTATTCCTTTACTGTAAAAGCATTTATGTTTTCTGGAATTATCTCAATTTCCCAAGTTAGCATTTCCATTGGTTTATAGAGCCCATTTGAGTGTGCCTTTCTCCTGAAGCTGATCTTACAGATAACTGGCAGGCTGCAGTGCAATGGGACTCTGTGAGGCTGTGGTGACAGTATTTGTTTATGAAAGTAACCGTGTGTGGTGTGTGTGTGTGTGTGTGTGTGTGTGTGTGTGTGTGTGTGTGTGTCCAGCACAGCCATCCACACATGCAGGCACTCTACACCAGCCTTCCTGCTGCTCGGTGGGTCCCAGGCTGCTTCCCGTGCCGCCCCGTCCTTATTCAGTGGGCAGAGAAGGCTTGCTAGAGCTTAAACTAAATACAGTGGTTAAAACACTTAACCACAGCTTAAACTAAGCACACTGGTGAAGTGGCACGTAGCATCCTCCAGCTCTTGATTACATGAAGAATCTAGTAGCCCCTCCTCACATCTAAGATTTAGAATTTACAGTATAGTATTTCATTTAGATCAGTGTTAATCTACAAGGCAAAACTTGCTGTGTTAAGATCAGTCTATATTCTTGTATGAAGTAGGTTTATTTTTATCCTAAAATATTTATCCTAATGAAAGTTTAAAATATATGCATATATGTATGTGTGTATGTATGTGATATAATATAGATTGGTAGATTGTTGATTTAATATTCCATTTTCAGAAAAAAGGCTGTATACCTATTTTATGTGCTCAAATTCACCATAGAAATCAAAGATTTTGGTTCATTTTAAAGATTGTAATTCTGAAAGCCAAGCTAATTTCAAATCTAATTAGCAAATTTTACTTCTTTGTTTAAGGTTTTGGTGGCTTATATGCAGTATGAGCCCCTCCTCCCCCAAAAATCATTCTTTACATTCCAGTTGTGAATTGGTTTTAGAAACATTACAATTTTAAAACCATAAATAAATGATTTTATGTTTTTCTATATCTAGAAGCTTAAGAAATCAGCCATTACATTAAAAAACTATGGAAATAGGCCAAAATTAAGGCCAAAATCATATTTATAGGAATGCAAAATGTTCCTAGTGTACTAATATATGTTCACAATAGCTGTTTTTCACTATATATTTGTCTTTATTTATGTTTTTATTATATATTAGAATTATATATTTTATTGTATTTGCTGCTTATTGTAGCATAAACATTAAAAAATTGAGGGTTTTCAGTGATTAGCTTTTATTTGAATAACCAGCTTACCAGTTTTTGCTCTTTCCTCAAATTGCATATAATCTGGTGTTATGCTGGAACTGCCAAAATATTGAATATTTTTTATACCTAAGGATGGTCACTATTTATAAAGATGTAAGTTTGTCATGGTCTTTATGTAATGGTGCTTAAAATGTTTTTGTTGCTGCATCCTTCATAGTGTCTTATCAATAAAAAATCGCGAAGATATTTCAAATAAATGTGTTTTTTTCCCTTCGTATGTCAGAGTGCCCTCCCATAGGAGTGGAAAGGCTTAACCACACTATACATTCCTTTTCTTCTGTGGCTCCATTTCTTCACACGCAGTTGCCACAGAGTCCTGTGGACTCACTTAGGTCCTTAGTACTGCCTAGAACTGTTATGCTAAAAGCCTTCCTTCTTCCGCTCCTCAGATGCATAGTACGGAATGTGCTGTGCGCGGAGCGCTACTATAGGTGCTTGGGGTACATAAGGGACCAGAGACCTCGCATTCTAGCAGGGTGAGAAGGCGGTAAGCCTGACAGGTGAGTGAATTACATAATGCATTGGAACGCGGCCGGTGCCACGGGAAAAGAAAATGTAGAGCAAGGTGTGGCGGGTGGTGCAGCGGGCTTCCTTGAGCAGGGGCTCGAGTGAGCTGGGGAGTCGGCCCACTGGTATCTGAGGGCCAGCTTTCCAGACACAAGGAGCATCAAGAGCCAAGAGTGGCTGAGTAAAGTGAACCAAGGAGGCAGGAGGCCAAGATCTGGCCACACGGCCTCACAGAACATGGTGAGGCCTCTGCCTTCTGACTCACGTGGGATCAGGACCAAAGCAGTGGCGTGCCATGGCGGGTTTCAGCAGGATCCTTCTGGCTTCCGTGTGACGAGTAGGCTGCACTGGGGCAGGGAGAGCAGGTGACACTGTCTGGGACCACCGTGGCAGCAGTGGAGGAGATGAGAGCTGCCAGTTCTGATACATTCTGAAGGGTGCAGCCCCTGGCTTAGGGATTTGAGTGAAGAACGCTGTCTAGAGTGATTCTAGGGGGCTGGGCCTGGCGTGGAGGAATGGAGTTATGACCAACCCAGGTGAAAAGGAGCGCGCTTTGGAGGAGGAGGAGGTCTGGGAATCGACCAGTGGATTTCACAACATGCAAGCCATCGACGACCCTGATGAGCAATTTCTGTGGAGTGGTGGAGTGTGAGGTGAAAGCCCAAGAGAGCAGAGAGGAGGAGGAGTTGGAGATCAGGAATAGATAGCTCTTTAGAGAAGGGTCATCGGGAAGCCAGACTGACCCCTAAACCAGGGTTAAATACCCTGTCTGTAGGACCCAGGACTTTTTTCAGTTTTGCAATGGCCCTTTCGCTTGTCTCTGAGCCTCCTGGGCTCCAGACCCTGGCCTGTGTGGGCAGGGGCACATGGCATTGCCCACAGCGAGCAGCCGTGGAAGAAGACCGAGGCCATGAGACAAAGCGACTGGCCAGCCACACACGGAAAGAAGACCTGGAGCTGCTAACAGTGCAGCATTCTTCCTGCTAAGCCACAGTGGGTCACTGTTTTAAAACGTGTGGCTTATGGTTTGAACAGAAAATGTCTCCCAGGAAAGCGCATGTATTGGCAATGTCAAAAAGTTAAGAGGTGAAATAATTGAGTCGGGGCTCTAATCTCATCTGTAGATAAATCCATTGATGGAATAATAGTTTGAATAGACTTACTGGGTGGTAACAGAGGAGGGCAGGGTGTGGCTGGAGGAGGAGGAGGTGGGTCCCTGGTGGTGTGGCCTTGGGGACTATCTGTTCCTGTCTCTGTTTCCCACCACCCTGGAGCTGAGCTCAGCTTTCCTCTGCCATGTGGTGTCACCATTGATTTCTGACTTGGAGTTGGCCAGCCATGGACGTGTACCTCTGAACTGTGACCAAATAAACTTTTCCTCCTCTATATTGTTCATGTGAGGTATTTTGGTCACAGTGACAGAAAAGCAGACTAAAACAGTGTGACACAAAGAACAGACACAGAAGACATGGTTACATGCTAATTTTCAAGGGTGTTCATAGTCACCCAGTACACCAACTTTTTCAAAAACCTTTCAGCAAATTAGTAGTTCTCCATCTTCTCTCTTTCACCATTCACGTGTAAACTCTTTCCCTTTAGGAACATTTCTCATTTCACTATTCAGTAAGTGAGGGTTTCAAGGGGTCACATGGAGCTTAAATGCTTGACAAAGGCCCTTAAGAATCCAGTTGTGTAGGAAAGGGATCCTTTCCCATGCTCCTCCCTTGATAATCATTCCCAATTGGCTGGAACCCATGCCCAGGAACCTTCTAGCTGATGGCACTGAGAGCACAGAAACAAGTGGAAACTTCTCTCAGTTATCAGCAGAAAGGTCTGACCCTTGGTGCTCAGCATCAGAGATTCAAAGCCTCTATGGTAATGTTTCCCTGGCTGTGCAATGGGTCAGGGGATGGGAAGCCCGAGGCCTGGCAGAACCCTCTGTGCGTGCAAGGGCCCAGTGACCTGTCACCTCAGAAGAGCCCCTGCACACTCAGCAAGCTTGTATAAATTGCAGTTAATGATTACGACCTAGATTTTTATCGCATATCAATAAAACAAAGTACTTTTATACATTATAAAATCTAGCAGGCTCTGTTTCCCAGAGCAATAAATTCTGCCTGCCTCTTTCCTCCCAAAAACTAGTTTTAGTATTTTGTAAGCCAAAGTAAGCCACACTAAACATGGAGCCACTAAGATGAAACACAGGAAAGTATTTTTAGTCCTATTTCTCTCTAACCAGATTTACCACATTTCATTACTTTGCTGCCTACTATTGCTCCATGGTCCCTAAGGAAATAACCAGATGAAATCAAGAATAAAAACAACCAAAAGTAGGATATCCAATAACCCAGGTTGCAGATGCCCAATCAGGTCGCACGAGGATTGAATTCAGCTCATGTTAATCCAACTTCAAGTGCAGTCCAATTCCGGAGGACGACGAGAAACAGAATGCTTGTTCCACATTATCAGAAAATATGTCTATGGAGACACAGGGTTTTGAGTTTTTCCTGTTCTACAGGAACGTTAGCGCACAGCGGGCAGGCTCCACTTTCGGACACAACTGGATAGTGCATGTATACTATCAACCTGGTTTTACTGGGCCGAGGAGAATGTTACCAGCGTTCCTTGCTGTGCACCCCCAACACATGCGCACACTCACAGACACAGCCTGTGATGCTGGGAACCATGTGATGCTGAGAACCATGACTTGCCTGATGGCAGCCCCACGGCTTCAGCCCCCTCAACTGCCAACCTTGATGTCCTGTGACTTTGTTTGAAAAGAGGCCTCAAAGCATAGAGGATCTATGTGAGTTGAAAAGAAGGATTTTCTGACATTTAAAGTTGGTTATATAATAAGGCTGTGTAATTTCTTCCTCGGGAGAAGGGGGGTATTTCCAAATCAAATTCGTTCACTCTTGCCTGGACTGGTTTTCATCAGCCAGTGATCCTGTTGGGCAGTATGGCGATGGACCCTGCAGACCTGCCGGCTATTTAGTGTGCAGAATGTTTTTACAGAAAGCAATCTTCCTCACCCTAAGTCCAGTGCCCGGGTTTACAGTGAGGGAACTGAAGCACGGGGACCACACCCCCATGAGAGTTACGGAAAAATAATGTTCCTCTGGAGGCTCATCATACTTGTAAAAAAAAAAAAACTTTTTTATTGTGAAGAAATCATGGATTCAAAGGAGTTTATGCATGTACAATTTAAAAAACAATAATAAGCCGGGTGTGGTGGCACACGCTTGTAATCCTAGTACTTGGGAGGCTGAGACCAGAGGATCCGGGTTCACAGCCAGCCTCAGCTACTTAGTGAGGCCCTATGCAACTTAGTGAGACCCTGTTTCAAAATAATGAATAAAAAATAGGGCTTAGGGGTGTAGCTCGGAGGTAGAATGCCCCTGGGTTCAATCCTCAGTACCACAAAAAATAGAATAAATAATAATGATATTACAATTCAAAGAACGATAGTGAATAATGATATATACATATGTTCAAGTTAAAGAATAATAATGAATGATAATTCATCATCTGGGTTATAAGAGAACAGTACCAGAACCTTGTGTGTGTGTGTGTGTGTGTGTGTGTGTGTGTGTGTGTGTGTGTATGTACGTGAGTGTGTGTGCATGGTACTGAGGACCGAACCCAGGGGCATTTTACCTCCGAGCTACATCCCCAGCTCTGTTTTTTATCTTATTTTGAAACGGTCTCACTAAGTCGCTGAGGGCCTTGCTGAGTTGCTGAGGCTGGCTGTGAACCTGTGATTCTCCTGTCTCAGCCTCCCAAGTACTGGGATTACAAGTGTGTGCCACCACGCCCAACTGCACCAGAACTTCAGAAGCTTCCTCAGAGCCTCCTCTTGACATCATTCCCTGTGAGAAGCAATCTGAAGAGCACAGGTGCGTGGGTTACTGAAGCGTCTGTGACAAGCAGGTGGATGGCGGTGCCATTGGTGGTGATGGCAAATTCCAGGGTAACCAGGAGGTGGGCGTGATGGAGTTGGGTGTGTTTACTGTTGCATATATCAGATCTGAGTTACCTGTGACTCATCAAAGACGTGAGTCAGTCTACCGCCTTCCACCCTGAACACACCTGATCTCGGCTCATCTGGGAAGCTAAGCGGGGTCGGGCCTGGTTAGTACTTGGATGGGAGAAGGGAGTAAGCTGGTGGCTTCACAGAGCAATTGCCTTGAATCCCTCCACTTCTGTCTCTTCATTCCACCCAGCTGCCCCCTCACAGGATTCAGCTGCCCTGAGCTGCTGACCCCTTCCCAGGGTGATCCGCAGGGGATGCAGCCACTCATTTTGGAAGGAAAAGTCATTTGTGGAAATGAATTGGTAAACTCCTGCCCTATAGTCCCTCCAAGTATTACAGTGCACGACCCAGCATCTGTCCCCTTCCCAGAGCCTTGACTGTTCCTTTTAAGTGAGGCTCAGATGTAACACCAGGGATCAAGTTGCATGCCCAGGCCCACAGGATTCCACCCCTCCCCACACACCTGCCCTACCTGTCCTTCCCTCCTCCTCTTTTCCCTTTCCTGCCTTCTATTTCCCTTTCCCATGGTCTTCTCCAGTGAAAAGAAGGGAAGAGAAGGCCAGTCTCACTTGGGTTTCCTACAGATCTTCACTCTGGACCTCCCGTGAGGAACTCGGCACCGACTCCACACAAAGAACCAACAAAATAGTGACATCACAGTCGAAATCACATTGGGGAAAGAAAATTATTCTAAAAAAAAAATGTCCTAAAGAGTCACCATCTGCAGAAATGCAACTTTGACCAAAATAATTACAACCTTTGCATTATTATGTGCAGGAGGAGTTTAGCTCCTTGCAGCTGGGGCCACATGATAGCCCCTTCCCGGGAGAGGGTCTCTCCCCACTGGGGGGCTTCCTAGGAGAAAGACCTTTGGCTCAAGTAAAATCTAGCCCTGTGCGGTCAGCTTCCTATTGTTGCAACTAAATCTCTGAGAAAAACAACAGGAAGGAAGAAGGATTTATTTTGGCTCTGGGTCTCAGAGGTTATAGCCCGCAATCGCCTGGCCCCAGTTCCGCGGGCCTGTGGCGCAGCATCTTGTCAGGGAGCCATAATGGGGCAAGGCTGCCTAACTGATGGCAGTTGGAAAGCAGAGAGGAGAGAGGGAAGGAGGGAGGGGGGGGAGAGAGAGAGAGGAGAGAGAGGGAGAAAGAGAGAAAGAGAGGAAAGAGAGCGAGAAGGAGGAAGAGGAGGAGGAGGAGGAGGAGGAGGAGGAGGAGGAGGAGAAGGAAGAGAGGAGAGAGAAGAGAAAATGAAGGAGATGGGGACAAGATACAGCCTTCAGGGGCCCAGCCCCAAGGACCCACCTCTTCCAAGCAGGACCCACCTCTTAGGTTTTCCAATAACACCATGAGCCGTGGACCAAGCCTTCAACACATGAGCTTGCAGGGACAAGATCCAAACCATAACAAGCCACTCTACCTTAAGAGGCAAGAAATTTGCAGGAAATTTAAAATTACTACTTTTTTTTTTCTATTCTCTCTTCGTGAAGGATTATATGTAAAGTCTTGGGATCTGGTCTCACCCACCGTCATCATGTTTTATTACTATTCTTCCATGAAGAAGAAAATCACATGCTAGGCTGGGAACATGAGGTAGAAAATGTGTACGCCTCTCTGCTCTCTATAAGCAGAGCATAAAAATAATCTCTGGGAGTCCCATGGGTGCCTAGTGACATCGAATGCCAACTCCCAACCCCTCTGCCTTCTGCCCTTTTCCTAATTATAATAGTCTCTGGAAAGAAGTTGTGCAAATCAGGTCTTACAACATTAAAATTCGAGTAAGTTTTGAGACACTGTGGTCGTTTCTCTTGTAGCAGACTCAGAGTACTATTTAATTATAGACCACCGGAACCATGCTGAACAGGACTCTGCCTTGCAGACCTGTTCAGTCAAAGCAGTAGTTGATGGAAATAAAATGAAGAAATTCTGAAGTTCGTAGTTTGAATTCCTATGAGTTTTTACATCACAGATTTTAAGGAATTTGGTATTCTTTACAAGGAAGACAACAATCACTTCTTTTTTTTTGTCACTCAGAATGTTGTACTTTGAAAATGGGATAAAGAAAGGGAAATAAAATGGGCTAAGTCACTGGGTGTAGTGGCTCACGCCTGTAATCCCAATACTTGGGAGGCTGAGACAGAAGGATTGCAGGTTCATGGCCAGCTTCGACAATTTAGTGAGACTCTCAACCACGAAGCAAAACCCTGTTTCAAAAGACAAAAAAAAAAAAAAAAAAAAAAAAGTGGAGAGTGGTTAAGTCATCAGCTTAAAAGTACTTTTTATTCTCTTTTGTAGGTTATTTCTTTGGGTACTTAAAAACCATGATCTGTACCCACACTCCTTAACTGGAAATTTTTAGCCACATCTGTTACACATCTGAGAAGAGCACATTTGTGCCTCTGTCGACATCAGGGGAAGTTCTGGCCTAGCAATCACCCACACATTTTATTTCATTTCTCCAGGAGGCCTGGGTTTTGAATTCTGCAAGTCCTGATTTAACCGCAGCCTAATGAGACAAGATGTCCCATGTTTCTTAGTCTCTTTAATGGATATTAGAAACCTCCACATCCGCGGGGTTTAGCTTCTCTCCAGGTGGACACCCCCCGACACTCTCTGTGGACTGTCAGCCCAGCTCCTGCACAACCACCCGCAGCTATCAGCTGCCAAGGTGGCTCGGGTCCCAGCCAGAATCTCTCAGGACTTTTACCCGAGTTTTCTAAAACAAGGCTGGTTATAAATGTCACTGTCAACCGTGCACATGGTTCAGAGTTCTTAATGTTAGTCGCATCTGTGTCTTGAGAGTTCCCACCAGCTTCCCATCCTGCAGCCCTTACCGATTATCCAGGAGGCCTTGGGAGACATTTTCTTTCTTTTTTTTTTCGTGGTACTGGGGATTGAACCCAGGGGCATTCTACATCCGGGCTACACCCCCAGCCCTGTTTTTTATTCTTTATTTTGAAACAGGGTCTTACTAAGTTGCGGAGCCTCACTAAGTAGCTGAGGCTGGCCGCAAACCCGATCCTCCTGTCTCAGCCTGCCAAGTACTGGGATTACAAGCGTGCGCCACCACGCCTGGCTCCTTGGGAGACATTTTTGTGTGGAAGATAAGAGTCCCAGGAGCTGGTCAGTTTATTCTAAGATGGTCAGGTAGAAGGAAGTTCATGAACAAAGTTTGTTTTGTTTTGTTTTGGTACTGGAGATTGAACCCAGGAGTGTTCTGCTCTGAGCTAGACCCCCAGCCCAATTTTATTTTTTATTTTGAAACAGGGTCTGGCTAAGTTGCTGAGACTGGCAATCATCAGTCTCATTCAGGTAAGAGTGAACTTGAAATGTAGACCAGGGCCTTAAAGGCCTTCAATAAACTGAGCACAAAGAAACCCATGATTTGAGGGAGCCGCCAAAGCTATACCATCAAATCATATGTTCTTCCCCTCACACTTCCACCCCCAGAGCAGTACTCATTATTCTTATCTGGGCCCCATAATGAGGACAAGGGAAACTCTTCACCATCCACACAGATTCCAGTACTGCATGCTTGTGCTGCTGCCTGGAAGGAACGGGGAACGTTAGCAGCTAAAACTTCTCCAGTGAAGTCCAAGGGCCTAATAGTACAGCTTCTTGAAGAGTGCGGCTTCCTAGGCGGGCGGCAGGAATCCACTGCATGAGAGGGATCCTTAGTGAACATAATACAGAGGGTAAGAGTGCAAAGCTGGTAGCCGAAACCCAGGCTCCCAGAGAGAATCCCACACCACTGCAGAAGCCTATGGCCCTGGTCCCCGATCCTCCTGATCTAATCAAAATGCCTAAATACCCCTTCATGGGAAGACAGAACTGGGACACTATATTAATGACACAGGATGGCTCACAGATGGACAGGGATTGTGATTCCTGAGGCAGATCAATGGCAACTTATTCAACATTTATGTGAGGTCGCCCATGATGGAAGGGACACCCTCTGGACCCGTAAGGGCTTCCCTTTCTGGAAGGGACCTTAAGACTGTTAAACAGATTGTTCAAAGCTGTCAAATTTGCGTACGAACAATCCTCAAGCCTGCCCAGCACCTCCCCCGCTTTTAAAACCTGTTCTGTATGGGGAACCTATGCAGGGGAAGATTGGCAATCAGACGTAGGTGCCCTCAAGTGCTGGGTATAAATATTTACTGTTTATAGACACTTTTACAAGATGGGTAGAAGCGTTCCCCACTACAATAAGGAAGGCCATAGAGATATGTAAATGTCTTTTTAAAAGAAATTATTCCCTGATTTGTTGTCCCAACGTCCCTCCAAAGCAATAAAAGGCCTTCCTTTGTTGCAAAGATAACACAAAATCTACAGGTCTTGTACAATATCCTTAAACAAATCCTAACCAAGCTGTGAATTAATTATAAATTATAGTCAGCTTGGTATCCCCAGTCCTATAGACCCAGGAACCCTGGATGAAGCTCCTTACCATTGCCCTTGTAAGAATTTGATCTGCCCCAAAGAACTGCCTAAAACCAAGCCTGTTTGGGATGCTTTATGACTGACCTTCCTTAATTGTCACCTTTGGGTTCGAAGAAGATACAAGCCATGCTTTAAAATATGTCATTAACTTGAGAAAGACCCAGCAGATTCTCCTAGACCATGGAAACAAAGTTTTGCCTGATCTGGCACAAAACCCTGCTGTCCTTCCAAAATTGCAGCCAGGAGACAGGGGTATGCTCAACCCGTGGAGGGAGGGGTCACTAGAGGACCAACTTCAGCCTAAATGGAAAAGACCTTTTATCCAGTTATACTGAATACCCAGCTGGGTCCACTTAACAAGAATAAAAGTTGGTCCACCGAATCTCCCACGGGACTCCCCAGGTCTACGCAGAAGCACCTGTGGGCCTGTAGAGGACCTTAAGTGCCTATTCAAGAAAGTTAAAACAAGCCGGGCGTGGTGGCGCACGCTTGTAATCTCAGTACTTGGGAGGCTGAGACAGGAGGATCAAAGGTTCGCAGCCAGCCTCAGCTACTTAGTGAGGCCCTCTGCAACTTAGTAAGACCCTGTTTCAAACTAAAGAATAAAAATAGGTCTAGGGGTGTAGCTGGGAGGTAGAACGCCCCTGGGTTCAATCCCCAGTACCACACACACAAAAAAAAGTTAAAACACCAACCAGGTAAGTAATGAGGTGGTGTTATCTTGCAGGGGGCTACTTATGGTTATCACTAAAATTCATGGTGGCCCGAGGGCACGGGTCCCTTCCAGGTCAGACTCTGCACTGCCCACTTTGTGCAAGAGATTTTTATAACCTCCAGAGACAGGCAGGAACACATCCCTGTATCAACAGGAAGAAGCTGTAAAAGATCACAGACTTTCACCTGGTTTCCACTTAAAAATATGGAGGCTAACCCAGTCACGGCGGCACATGCCTATAATCACAGTACTTGGGAGGCTGAGACAGGAGGATCGTGGGTTGAAGGCCAGCCTCAGCAACTTAGCAAGACCCTGTTCTAAAATAAAATAAATAAATAAAAAGGGTGTAGAAGGTAGAACGCTCCTGGGTTCAATCCTCAGTGTCAAAAACAAAACAATAAACAAAAGACTACAGAGGATAAAGTCTCTCACTGGGGAATGAGAGAGTAGGTCAAAGGGCAAATGTTCACCGGCCTTGGCTCATAACCCGGCAGCCATTAAAAGGCCCCACCTTAACTTACAGTTTGTCAAATACCAAATGTGCCTCATTTATACACCCGCTAACAGAACCAGTGCATGATGGGAGCCAGGGCGCTTTCCCTGAAGTCATCAGGCAGTGTTCCTACAGCCCACCCTGCAAGCAGCCAGTCCAGCTGCCTCCTTTCTAAGTGCCAGCCTGACACTCTGATGGAGTTGTGTCTCCCTCCCCAAGGAGAGGAGGCCCCAGTAAAGGCTTCCAGTCAAAGCTCCCAGTATCAGTAGGATAAACTAACTAGAAAGTCATCTACTTCCCATGGGTACTCCTCTTTTGTCATTTCCTTCATTGCTATGTTTCTTATTCATAGGGATTATAAATAATATATGTTAGATATAAGTATGTAGGTGCACACAAGCCAAAGCCGGTAAAATGATAATCAGCCATCAGCTACGAAGAGCTCAGTGAAGGCTTTAAAACTCCTGGCTCAGCCAGGCGTGGTGGCGCACACTTATAATCCCAGTACTTGGGAGGCTGAGACAGGAGGATCCTGGTTGGGTTCGTGGCCAGCCTCAGCTACTTAGTGAGGCCCTTGGCAACTTAGTGAGACTCTGTTTCAAAATAAAGAACCAAAAATAGGGCTGAGGGTGTAGCTCGGAGGTAGAATGCCCCTGGGTTCAATCCCCAGTACAGCAAAAACAAACAAACAAAAAACTCCTGGTTCAGAGAACTGAAAAGTTTCACCAGCCCCTGGGCATGCTGGGAACTGTCCAGAGCCCATGGGACCTGCTGCCTGTGAGCCAGGAAGGTGCCATAGAACAGGTGCGATTGTGGTTGTGCCTTGGAGAATTGAGAGTTTTGGTACCTAGAAACCCTGATGCTACAGCAGACTCAGAAGCTGGAATCTCCACATGGTGTTTGTAACAGAGAAAGCGAACGTGGGTTGCGTGAGAGATAAGAGCTTAGCAGACAGAATGCAGAAACTTCTCTTTATTGCGCTCCTGGGCGATGTCTGCTGACCGGTAGGGGTCTTGGTCAGCAGAGTCGCGCCAGGAGAGGAAGGGAGGGCATTTTTATAGCGGGGTCTGGGGTCAGGGGTCAGTGAGGCTTCTTCTCGTGAGATGAGGCAGAACAAAGCAGGTCTTCCCGTGAGATTTGAAACTTGTTGTGCTCGGGGTCTCCTGTCCCAGCTGCAGGAGCGAGGGGGAAGGGGAGGGAGAAGGGGAAGGGGACGGGGACCCGACCTAACAGTGTTGAGGGGGACGGCTGGACTTACACATCACTTTGCAGGGACGGGTCTCTGGAAAATGGAGGATGGATGGAGGTGCTCTTGGGATATACAACCCCAACTCAGCAGGTGAACTCCCCGAGAGCAGAGGAACCGGCAGCCACTCCAAGAGTACATGAGACTCAATTTGTAGCACCTACCAGAAAGGCTCTGCAGGGCTGCTCTTTGGTGGCACCTGCCTGGATGGTGGTCACCAAAGCACGGCACGTACTTCGTGACAGTGGTTCCCACATCCCCTGTGGAGTTTAGTTAGGGAATCCCCAGCAGAATATAACTACTGAACGTGCCTGGCAGTCTGCGGACGACAGGGTCGGCGTGGGGGCTCTTTGCATGGAGTTCGGGGAGCACAGACCATTTCCCTGCCAGGAAAGCAATTGAGCAGTATAGCTGGGCTCTCTAAGGAGTGACACCGGTTTAATTTAGTGCGCATGGAAGTTGCCTTCCCTCCTCCACTCTGTCCTCCAGGTGTGCCACAGGTCATGCAAACAGACGACACACCCTACTGTGTCTCACCTGTGCAGTGACACAGTCTGAACCCAGGGAGAAAATGACAGACCAAGTTGGGCGTGGTGGCGCACGCTTGTAATCCCAGCACTTTGGGAGGCAGAGACTGGAGGATCCGGGTTCGCGGCCAGCCTCAGCTCTCTCTCTCTCTCTCTCTCTCTCTCTCTCTTTCTCTCTCTACCTAGTGAGGCCCTCTGCAACTTCGTGAGACCCGGTTTCAAAATAAAGCATAAAAAAATAGGGCCGGGGGTGTAGCGTGGAGGTAGAATGCCCCTGGGTTCAATCCCCGGTACCGCAAAAAAAAGAAAATGACAGACCATGAACTATACACTCTCTCCAAATCTCATCGGATCCAAGTCCGTCCCCATAGTAAAACAGGCTCTCTCCAATACCCACCAACAAACTCCCTGTGTCTTCCACCTTCTTCCTCTAACACCCCAACCCTGGTCATTACTCTTCACCTTCCAAATGTTTTCCTAGAGAGTGGAGAGAGAATGAATCCCATTAGAGATGCCCATACTCTGTAGGAAAGTCAGCGGTAAGGGAACCTGAGGCTGCAGCGGCAGAGAAATTCTGGACCAGGCCCAAGAGGCACTGCGGCAGGAGATCACCCAGAATCCAATGTGGCCCTGAACAGAGTCATCCCAGGTCTCAGGGCACCACATCAGGGCAGAGCTGTGACCTGCCTGTCCACTGAGTCAGGGATCCCCAGAGAGCAGACCAGCTCTGAGTTCCTCTGAGGTACTGCAGGTCCCAGTCATCATTTTAATTAAGTATAAAAATTACAGAGAGCAGAAGGTTTGGCATTAGGGTCTGAGTATTCTGACTTGCTAAACAAAGCCTCCGGGGAATTATCTATGGGGAAAGTGCCTACATTCGACCCAGTCACACATCTGGCGTGGTTTCTGTAAGTACTGGCTCAACAAAAATGTGTTTGGGGTGAAATGCTTATAAGTCACAGAACCCACTCCAGTAAGTTTGGGAAATAAATGGGGAGAAGCCACTCATCATCCCAAGATGACAACGCAACTGCTATGGTGTTTGTAGTCTCTCTTTTATTCTTCATATGCAAAAGTCAAGAGCTCTCATCACTGCGTTCTGGTGGTCTTGCTGTTTGATTTTCTGCAGCTGTATTCCGTGGTCAGCTTCCCATGTCACCCGGAGAGTCTACATGATTGTCATTTCAATGACCCAATGCATTTCTTCCATTTCACCGTGCTCGCGTTGCTTATGACTTTTGCCATTTTACATCATGCGACCATGAACGCTTACTCCATATATCTTGGCTAATAGTTTGTATTAACGATTTGATGCAACTGAAGAAAACTTGGGTTTTAGGATGATTATCATCCTAGCAGCAAGCACGTAGGCAGATTATTAAGGAGAGGAAATGACACTTCAAATGATAGTGCATAAAATAAAAGCCCTCGTGTGTCTGACCCTATAGTGTAGGAAAACTTCATTAATTTAGGTCAACTGGGGAAGGGAAGGTAAAAATTGGTGCATCTAAGTTAAAGACTTTATTCTTCTAAATTACATATAAATGTAAGTTCATTGATTTATTTTTTCCAAACAGAAATCCTTCAAGATTTGCAAGTAGTGTTTGATTTGGGATAATCACTTATGATTTTAAATTGTCTACAAATGGATGCTGATAAAGTGTTTACAGAGCAGTTGTTTTAATCAAGTAACAAATGTGATATTTTATTTAAAATAATTGGCAAAGACAGACCATATTCAAGGTGTACAATACGGTGGTTTGCTACATGGAAACCGCGATTACCACAATGAGATTGATCTCCCTCACCACCCAGGCTGTATATTAGATTCCTAGAACCCATTCACCTGATAACTGAAAGTTTGTGCCCTTTGACCCAAATATCACCATTTGCTCCACCCCTAGCTTCTTGGTAACCACTGTTCTACCCTGGTTTCTATGACTCTGACTTTTTTAGATGCCACAAATATATGAGATCACACAGTATTTGTCTGTGTGCATGTGGTACTGGGGATTAAACCCAGCAGCATTCTACCTCCGAGCTCCATCCCCAGTCCTATTTTATTTTTATTTTGAAACAGAGTCTCGCTAAGTTGATGAGAGCCTCACTACTTACTAAGACTGTCTTCGAACCTGCGATCCTCCTGTCTCAGCCTCCCAAGTACTGGGATTACAGACGTGTACCACCACGCCGGGCTGAGATCACAGTATTTGTTTTTCTGTGTCTTCCTTATTTCCCTTAGCATAGTATCCCCCAGGTTCATCTGTGTTGTCACAAGTGGCAGGGCTTCCTCCTTTTTATGGCTGAATAATACTCCTTGTCTGTATCACAGTGTCTTGATCTGTTCACTCACAGATGGACACTCAGGTTGTTTCCGTATCTCAGCTGTCACGAGCCATGTTACAATGCACACAGGAGTGCAGAAGTCTCTACGAAGTGGGGTTCTCATTTCCTTTGGATAATATATGACCAGAAGTAGGATTGCTGGACCAGAGGGTAGTTCTATTTCTTTCTTTCTTTCTTTCTTCTTTCTTTCTTTCTTTCTTTCTTTCTTTCTTTCTTTCTTTCTTTCTTTCTTTTCTTTCTTTCTTTCTTTCTTTCTTCTTTTTCTTTCTCTCTCTCTCTCTCTCTCTCTCTCTCTCTTTCTTTCTTTCTTCTTTTTTTTTTTGGTGCTGGGGATTGAACCCAGTGGCATTCTACCCCTGAGCTACACCCCCAGCCCTACTTTATTTTTTATTTGGAAACCGGGTCTCACGAAGTTGCGGAGGGCCTCACTAAGTAGCTGAGGCTGGCCACGAACCCGGATCCTCCAGTCTCTGCCTCCCAAGTACTGGGATTACAAGTGTGCGCCACCACACCTGGCCTACACACACAGATTTAAGAACCAGCCTGTGAGGTTCTGGGGTCCATTGGCTCTGCAGGCAGCAGTGTGGTCCAGCAGGCTGGACACCCAGGCAGGAGGTGAAGCTGCCGTCAGGAAGCGGACTCTTTTCTGACTCTTTTCTTTTCCTGGAAGCCTCCGTTTTTGCTCTCAGGCTTTGAATTAATGGATTCAACCCACATTATTGAGGATAATGTGCTTTGCAGAAGGTCAACTGATTGTTGGTCTTGACTACGGCTGTGAAACACCTTCACAGCAGCTCTTGGGTTGGTGTTTAATTAAATAACTGTGTGCTATGGCCTGGCCACGTTGGCACCCTAGAGGAGCCTTCACGGTCTCCCTGCTCCATGATGTGATCATTAATTCATCAATAAGGAATACCTGATCCAGTGCCTGCGTGTGGAGCACTCCTCTATTCTGGCCTTGCTCTGGGCTTTCGGTCCCTCCTCCCGCTGTCCATGTGCTGCTGTTTACCACCCCAGAGCTGGATTTACGTCTGCAGAGGGGAAAGCCGCATCTGTCGCCAGGGGAGGAGGGTCAAGTCATCTGGGCAGCAGAATGGGGAAGGACTGTGGGTTTGCTCCTTAACAGCTTGCAGCACCTGACTTCACTCCACTCCCTCCCACGCTGAGTCGTTCGTTGCCTGTCACACACTTTCCAGGTTTCAGCTCACGCTGCTCTCTTACACCTGTGAGGGAACGCTTGCACACTGTTGGTGGAAATCTAAATTAGTACAGTCATCATGGAAAACAGTGTGGAGGGTCTTCAAACAATTAGAAATGGAACTACCCTCAAGCCAGGCGTGGTGGCGCACGCTTGTCATCCCAGTACTTGGGAGGCTGAGACAGGAGAATCCCAGGTTCAAGGGCAGCCTCAGCAACTTAGTGAGACCCTCTGCAACTTAGTGAGACCCTGTTTCCAAATAAAAAATAAAGTAGGGCTGGGGGTGTAGCTCAGGGGTAGAATGCCACTGGGTTCAATCCCCAGCACCAAAAAAAAAAGAAGAAAGAAAGAAAGAGAGAGAGAGAGAGAGAGAGAGAGAGAGAGAAAGAAAAAGAAAAAGAAAAAGAAAGAAAGAGAAAGAAAGAAAGAAAGAAAGAAAGAAAGAAAGAAAGAAAGAAAGAAAGAAAGAAAAGAAAGAAAGAAAGAAATAGAACTACCCTCTGGTCCAGCAATCCTACCTCTGGTCATATATTATCCAAAGGAAATGAGAACCCCACTTCGTAGAGACTTCTGCACTCCTGTGTGCATTGTATAAAAAATAGGGCCGGGGGTGTAACTCAGAGGTAGAACACCCCTGGGTTCAATCCCCGGTACCGCAAAAAAAAAAAAAAAATCTGTGTGTGTGTGTGTGTGTGTGTGTGTGTGTGTGTGTGTGTGTGTGTGTTATTGGTTCTATTCCCTGGAGAACCATGATTAATACAGAGTTCCTCGACTTTCTCCAAGTTGCTCTCAAAACTCAAATCCTCTAAGCAAATGATGAACAAATACTTTTCTTGGGAACCTGATCAACTCAAGAGGAAATTTCCTAAATACAGACACTGGCAACAGAAATTCCCCAATTACAAAGCTCAGTGGCTGGCCCCAGCTGTGCCTTAAACTCATCAAATACATCCAAATCCTCAGAGATCCAATTAGCTCCTTGGACCCTCATCCTCAAACCCGAGGATCACTAGACTCTGTGATATGAAAGACCAAAACAGAAGACAATGCGGAAGAATGAGGCTCTGTAGGAAGAAGAAAACTTCCAAAATACTGCCATTAGTTTTCCCAGAGAGAGAAGGGAAAATACTTTATCTATGAGAACAAGAACATTACTTTTTAAAAAAGGAATAGTCAGGAAACAACAATAAAAGAACTCTTGGCTTCTAAAATATGTTGGCAAGATTTAAGACTCAATAGAAGAATTGGAAAATAAAGGTGTGGAAATGTTCAAGAAATAGAACAAAAGAAGAAGAGGAGAGAAAAGATAAGAAAATAGAGAATAAGTTCACAAAGCGTAATATCTAAAAAATTATATTTAGAAGAGAAGAAATAATCAAGGAAGTAAGGTGTGGTGGCCCACGCTTGTAATCCCAGTACTTGGGAGGCTGATACAGGAGGATCGTAGGTTTGTAGCCAGCCTCAGCTACTTAGTGAGACCTCTGCAACTTAGTGAGACCCTGTTTCAAACTAAAGAATAAAAAATAGGGCTGGGAGCCGGGCATGGTGGTGCATACTTGTAATCCTAGTACT
>PVJS01017242.1:18577-36498 GCA_004027185.1 Glis glis
AAAAAAAAAAAAAAAAAGAAGAGAGAAAGAAGAAAGAAAGAGAGAGAGAAAGAAAAGGAAGGAAGGAAGGAAGGAAGGAAAAGAAAGGAAGGAAAAGAAAGAAAGAAGGAAGGAAGGAAGGAAGGAAGGAAGGAGAGAGAGAGAGAGAGAGAGAGAGAAAGAAAGAGAAGAAAGAAAGAAAGAAAGAAAGAAAGAAAGAAAGAAAGAAGAAGAAAGAAAGAAAGAAAGAAAGAAAGAAAGAAAGAAAAAGAAAGAAAGAGAAGAAAGAAAGAAAAGAAAGAAGTCTGGGGTGGAACTCAGGTAGAATGTTTCTGGGTTCAATTCTCAGTAGCACAAAAAAGAAAGAAAGAAACGCACCTCCTTGGGGTTGGCTCTTGGGCAAGGGGGTGGAATTTCTGAAATGAGGACCAGCACCTCTGGAAGGTGAGTGTGGTGCGCATCCCTTACAGAGAGGAGGCTGGGTGGCAGTGCTGTGAGCCACGGAGCAGAATTCGACGTCAGGTCCCTCCAGTGCCTACGCTCCTGGTCTTCCTGGTGTTCTATGCTGCAGCTCCCTATGTGGAAAAAGATTTTAAAGGTACTGGGATGGCTCGTTTTCCATGTCAACTTGGCCGGCCACAGAGTACCCAGATAGTTGGCTAAACATTGATACATTTTTTTTCTTTCTTTTACTAGTTAAACTCAGACTTTACTCATCTTTAATTCATTTTCCACTTAATTCCTCTTGTTCCAGAATCTAATCCATGATGCCAAACTGTGTTTAACATATCTAGGTTTTCAAGAAGAGTGACTAAGCACTGGAGTTTACATAGTTTTATTTGAAGAAATCGAATTTGCTTAAACATTAGGAAGGGGACTGCACATAAGTCAACACAGTTGGTTGAAACATTAAAACTCATTTTTATAGAACAAATAAAACTTAATCAAATAAATCTTTATATATACATATACATAGTCATTGTGGCATTCCTAGAAATAATATAAAACGCAGGATTACAACACAGGGAAACTAAGTTTGAAATAACTCACTAAGAATTTGCAAAAGACAAGAATCTATCATGCAATTTGGCTTTTTAAAATTCTGTCAACCTAAGTAAAAAAAAAAACTGATTAACTCAGAGAAAAGTTCTCCAAAGAATACGTTTATTTGGGTTTTAGCTTTGCAGTGGGAATCCACATGCTATAGCAAACTATGGACACATTCAAAGCAGCCGAGGCAAGAGGAAGTTCTTAAGACACCGATAAGGATTACATCAAATATTTCAAAACACTAATCCTTGGTCTTGATGATTAATACCAAGCGTGGTGTGAGCCCAGGGTTGAGCAGACAGTTGCTGGGCAGATGTCCTTGCAGAAGATCTTCTTGTACACAGTTGCGGTGGCCTCTGCAATGTTGTGGTTCTGACAGAGTCTATAGTGCCAGTTACATCGGGCAATCGTGCACAAGAACCCTTCCTTCATAGACTCGGCTTTATTTACTTTTTGTTTGTTTGTTTGGGTTGACACAACCAACTCCATTTTGATTTTGACAACTTGTACGTTTCTTCCACGATTCTATGAAATAGCTATGGAAGAAATACTTACTACTGCCTGTAAAGTTTGATAGATTATACTGTAAAATGAAATGTGCTTCCTTAGTAAGCTGGAATTAGGGAGCTGCCCCTCCTCTCCAGCGCCTGGACAGCTCTCTGCCCTTCTTTCTGACTCTCCTGCATTTGGTGTCTTTGCTTCCCCTCTTCCATCTTGCCCCATCTTCAGCTTCCGCATCAACAGGCCTGCCCCAGGTCACTGTCTAAATGTGAGGCCCTGGCTTCTAGACCAGCCGGGGCCTTGATGGACTCTCACTGAGAAAGAAAAAGGGACAAACACACAACAGGAGAAAATGAAGGAAAGAAGAAATGTTTCCAGTCTATCGCCAGCCCAGTCATTCTTGTCTCTTAGACTCAAAACTCGCCCAGTTCCAGCTCTCAGGGCACGTTCTCAAGAAATACTGCTACTTACGTCTATTAAAAGCTCCCCTGGAGAGCGTGGTCTGGCGCTTAGGATTCCAGTTTATAAATTATGGTCTCATGTTTCCCAGCTTGGAAAACCACAGTGAACACACTAACATTAAAACACAGCGCTCAGTGTCTGCAGATGCCGGCTCTACACTGGTATTTCCCTGCCACCTGCAGAAGGTCGGGGCCTGGAAAAAGGGATGATTAGAGAAAGCACATGCACCCTCTACCCCCGAGAGCTGCTGCACCAGCACTGTTAAGACATTTATTTCTTGCTGGGCGTGGTGGTGCATGCCTGTAATCCTAGTTCTTGGGAGGCTGAGACAGGAGGAGCAAAGGTTTGAAGCCAGCCTCAGCAACTTAGTGAGACCCTGTTTCAAAATAAAAAGTAAAATAGGGCTGGGGGTGTAGCTCAGAGGCAAAATTTCCCTGGGTTCAAATCCCCAGCACCACACACACACACACACACACACACACACACACACACTCTCTCTCTCTCTCTCTCTCTCTCTCTATATATATATATATATATATGAATATATATACAAATATATTTTAAATTTTTATATATTTAAAAAAATTTTTATATGTATAAAGTATTTTATATTCTATAAATTTTTATATCTTATATATTATATTTATTTATTACTTTTTATTTTATATTTTTATATTTTAAATTTTATATTTTAAAAAAGTTTTATATACATATTTATTTCTCAATACCTAGCCTGTGAAAAAGTGGCTGTCCTCTAGAAAAGTTAAGTTAGTCCATTTCCAAAGTCACATCCTACACATGAGGACGGCCAGGACTTGGGCAGTTTTCAAGTCCGGGTCATTGCCGTTAAAGGTCACGGGGTCCCCTGCTCAGCACAAGGCTGGCTGTAAGTCCCGTATCAACCTGTTACCCACTGAGCAGCCGGCAGAGGAAATGCCCCTCCCGGGTACGTTAGCTCCAGAAGGTGCAAAGCATTCGTAGTCATTTACTCTGACACAGTAAATCCAACTTCCTCGCAGTTTCTCATCTTACCCCATAACACAAAAATAATACACCTTAGAAGGCCACATTCATCTAAGCAATAAAAAGCACCGTGCGCAGGAAACATGAGTCTCTCTGGTTGTGTAATAAAAGTAGTTGCTAGAGGGAGCCCGGAAAGACCGCAACGTAAGAGAATCAAAGTGTCCCACAGTGTCCCCCCATTTTAAAAAGGAGAGGCGCTGCTTAGCACACACGGGCCGCATCAGGAGCTGTGGGCCACGGGAGCGGGAGGGCGATCCCACCCGAATCTCTCAACGGGCGTTGGCCCTGGGGAGTCCTGCAGGCGCCCACGGGATGCTTGGCCGTGTACTAGGATCCGGTCCTCAAAGTCCACCGTGCACCAGAACCACTGGGAGCTGGGGCGGCCTGTTCCTTTCAAATCCCCAGGTGATGCAGAGCATTTGGTCCAGGAGAACCACTGGCCGGGAATGTCCTTCTCGGGTCAGGACTCTTGGAGAGGTGGGGCACCCGTTTTTCTGTCACCCACAGCATTGCCAGGCGCTGACTCTTGAACGATGGGTATGTGCACTTCCCGCTCATCCCCCATCTTCTGTTCATGGATGTCAGTCAGCTCAGGCTGCTGTGGCAGAACACCACACACCCGGAGCTCGAATGGCAGGCATGCATTTCTCACAGTACTGGAGGCTGGAAGTCAGGGTGCCCGCCATGTTGGATGTGAGGCCGACGGAACAGACCAGAATGGTCAGCACAGGTTCTGCCTTCAAGGGTCGCACCAGGAGAGTAGGGAGGACCGAACAATGGCTCCACACAGATGCCACAGGTCCTGATTCCCAGAAACCAAGACTCTGTTACTCACAGGACGTCAGGGACTTTGCGATGAAGTCAAGAAACCTGACAGGATGGTTATCTTGGGCCATCGGGTGTGGTCACTGTCGTCACAGGGACCCTCTGAAGGGGAAGAGAGAAGCAGGCATCAGAGGAGACAGAACAGCAAAGTCAGGGAAACGGAGGGAGAGAGAGATAAACAGAGACAAAGAGACAGTGGAAGCGAGGTCAGAGAAAGGGAGAGACAGAGAGAGGGGCAAACAGAGACAGAGAGATTTGCAGATGCCGTGCCGCTGCTGGCCCTGAAGATGAGGAGGGGCTGTGAGCAGGGGGCAGGGGTGTCTCTAGAAGCTAGAAAAGTAAGAAAACGGATTCTCCCCTAAGCCTGCAGAAGGACCACCATGCCGCCAACAGCCGGAGTTGAGCCCGCGAGACCCGTTTCGGGCTTCTCCAGAATGGCAGGCTAGTAGAGCGCTATTGTTTCAAGTGAGAAGTCTGGCCGTTTGTTGAAGCAGCAATAGGAAATCCTACAGAGGAAAAGGGACCCAGGGCCGTGGACGGAGCCTGACGCCCATGCCCAGCCCCTGTCAGGGCCCAGGCAGGCCGCAATGGCTCCCGCAAGGGGACCCGGGCTGTGGTGTGAGCGACCTAGCCACAGCCTCTCCTCACCCGAGATGCACCGGTCCCGTCCCCTCCATCGCTGACCACAAAGCCTCAGGGACTCAGAAGGGCTCTGCTAATCTGGACAGATTAAATATTGTGGACATTCCAGCACGGTGTTTTCCAGACCTGGGACCTGAGACCTGAGGAACTTGTCCTCGGGGGAGAACCCAGTTAGAATTTTCCATCCAGCTGGGCCGGGAGCTGCATGTAGAACCCAAGCGCAGGACGCTGGGTTAGGGACAAAGATTGATTAACAAGAAACATCGTCCAGGAATACTGTGAGTGCTACATGCGGATAAGCCCGGCATTACACACTCAGAATGGATGAAGTTGATTTAAAGCCATTTGGTGAATGAGCCAAGAATAATTGCCTAAGAGGCTTGGCAGGGCGCCAAGGCGAGCAGAGCCAAGGCCCGTGGAGATAGACTCGACCTACAAGTACATTCACTTTGAAACTGAAGTCACTCCTCCCTGTCCTGCGCTCTATTGAGCAGGAAACCAAAAAAGAGGTAACAGATGATCCCCCCTCCCCCGGCAAGTGCAGGTCAAGAGGAGGAGGAGTGCCCCGTGGTGCAGAGCTTGGCCTTGGGTCGCCGCACTCTTGCTTTGGCAAAGAGATACAAGCCTTGAATTACTTTGGAGGTTGCAAAGAGGAGTGTGGCGATAGGAAAGAGGACCAGGGGTTACGGAGTTGAAGTCTACCAGTCTTTAGACATTGAACAAGACCAGGTGTCTGACTCAGTTCTGGGCACCTGTATAGGGTAGAGGGGAGGAAGCAGAGGCTGGAAAGGTATAAATGATTAACTGTGCAGCTGCTCCTCGACTTACAATGGGGTTACATGTTTTTGTTATTGTTGTTTGTTTTGGTACTAGGGATTGAACCCAGAGGCATTCTACCTCCAAGCTACAACCCCAGCCCTTTTTGTAATTTTTTGGGTTTTTTTTGGCAGTACCAGGGATTGAACCCAGGGGCATTCTACCTCCGGGCTACACCCCCAGCCCTATTTTTATTCTTTATTTTGAAACAGGGTCTCACTAAGTTGCGGAGGGCCTCACTAAGTAGCTGAGGCTGGCCGTGAACCTGGATCCTCCGGTCTCAGCCTCCCAAGTACTGGGATTACAAGTGTGCGCCACCACGCCGGGCTCCCTTTGTGTAATTTTGAAACAGTTTCACTAAGTTGCTGAGGCTGACCTGGAACCTGCGATCCTCCTGTATCAGCCTCCCAAGTACTGAGATTACAGGCATGTGCCACCACGCCCGGCTCTGGGGCTACATCTTGATAAACCCATCACAAGATGAAAATGTCATACGTTGAAAGCGGGCTGCGTGTGCCTAACCTACCAAGCATCACAAGTCCCGTGCTGTAGCCTACCTTAAGTGTGCTCAGAACACCCACACTAGCCTGCAGATGGGCGAGATCATCTAACATACGTCATTTTTATACCGAAGTGTTGAGCATCTCATGTAATTTATTGACTACTGTACTGAAAGTGAAAAACAGAATGTTGGGATGGGCAAACTGTGAAGCCGTGGTAATGTGGAGAAGCTGTAAGTCGGGGACCCTAAGGGCATTTTCTGGCTCAGGCTGATTCTAGTTGGGGAGCTTCAGAAGTTTCACAGAGGGAGTTCAGGTGAGCAGAGTCCTGAGGCATGAAGGAGAACCCGCCAGGTGAGAGGGCGATGGCACCCCACAGAAAAGCAGCCGAGGGACACCACAGAAGGGCCACTCCACTCACAATGCCGGGCTCTTACCCTACTGTGTCCTCAGCTACCTGGCCGGATTTCCTGCGGGGGAAGCCGGTCCCTGCCACCTCCGCACCAGCCCCTGTGCCAGGTCTCTAGGAAGTGGCCAGCAGCGTGTTCCTCCTGCCCTCGACCCTCGCCTTAATGGTCTCCGGAGGAACCAGCCCACGCAGGCTGCCTCTGGTCCCAGCCTGCTTCTCCTGCCCTCGACCCTCGCCTTAGTGGTCTCCGCAGGACCCAGCCCACGCAGGCTGCCTCTGGTCCTCCTCCAGCAGCGCTACTGCTGCCCCTCATCCTCTGAAAAGGGAATAGTTCACATTTGTCACAACAGCACTTGCAGCTGCATCTGGAAACCCTGAGGCCAGGCGCCCAGCCTGGAGGATTCGAAACTGCCTGCATTGCGGAACGCACTGGCCCTGGCTGCCAGGGAACCCTCACTGCAGGCACAAGCTGTGTGGAACCACGCTCTTTCCAAGAAACACTCTAGTTCAAGAAAATAAACCTATGAGCATGTGTGTGCATGTACGTGTGTGTATGTGTGTGTGTGTGTGTGTGTGTGTGTGTGTGTGTGGCACCAAGGTGGCCCCTCTGCAGCTCCAAGTCAGGAGGCAGAGCCCAGAATCAAAGCCCAGTCTGGATGCAGCCGTGTTTAGAGGAAGTCTGTCCAACGAGACATCTGTCTCCTCTTAGCTAAGTGATTAGAGAAATACTGGCATCTCTGCTCTCTAATCAGCAATTTTTTATTACAGTAAAATGTACTTAACATAAAATTTACTCTTTCAGTTATTTTAAAGTATATAATTCAGTACATTCACAGTGCTGTGCAATCACTACCTAGTTCTAGAACTTTCCCATCACTCCAGAAGCTATCAATCCCCACTCCCCATTCCTCACTCCTCCTGCCCACTGGCAGCCACTGCTCTGCCTGCTGCTGGGCCCATGGATCTGCTGACTCAGGGTATTTCATAGAAACGGGGTCACATGATATGGGGCCTCTTGTGTCTTCTGGATTCTTCCATTCTGCCTCATGTGTTTGAGGTTCGTCCCTGTCTTAGCATGTGTCTGTGCTGCACTCTTTTTTACAGCTGCATAATATTCCGTTGTAGGGATATACCACATTTTGTCTGTCTCTTCATCTGATGATAGACCTTTGGGTTGTTTCCTCCTTGTGGCTACTGTGAATAATGCCACTGTGAACAATGTCTACACAATCATGCGCTAAAAATGATGTTTTGGTCAGCAAAGAGCTGTATGGGAGACCATGGTGCCAAAAGAGTACATCACCTAGCGACACCGCCGCCATCTGAGTTTGTATCAGTACACTCTACCACGCTCACACAGTGACGAAACCACCTGAAAACGCATGAGGCATCTCCACCAATCGGTGACAGTGACTGTATTACTGGAAGACCTGTTTTTAGTTCTTTTCAGAATATACCTAGAGGTGGAACTGCTAGGTCACATGGTAATTCTAGGTTTAACTTTTTTTTTTGGTACAGGGGATTGAACCCAGGGGCATTCTGCCTCCAAGATACACCCCCAACCCTATTTTTTATTCTTTATTTTGAAACAGGGTCTCACTAAGTTGCGGAGGGCCTCACTAAGTAGCTGAGGTTGGCCGCGAACTCGGATCCTCCTGTCTCAGACTCCCAAGTACTAGGATTACAAGTGTGCACCACCACGCCTGGCTTATGTTTAAGTTTTTGAGGAATGGCCAAACCTTTTTCCACAGCGGCTGTGCCACGTCACATTCCCACAGCAGGATGTGAGGGCCCCGCCCTGCCCACATCCTCACCGACACTTGCTATTTTCTGCCTGTGTTTTTTTCTCTTTTATGATAGCCATGTTCGTGGGTACACGGTGGTGTCTTATTGTGGGTTTGGTTTGCATTTCCCGGATCAACAAGTTTTTCTTGATTCAGATGAAAAAATATTTTATTTATGGGGTTGCTACCCTAAAAGATGATAATCATACCTAATATGCGTTGAGTCCTTTCTTTGTGGCACACACTGTGGTTTTTTCCATGGATTAACTTACTAATTTTTATGAAAATTCTGAATCTGTTCCTTTCCTCCTTTTGTAGAAAAGAGAACTGAAGCACAGATCAAATAACTTGCCCTAATCACACAGCTATAAGGAGTTGGAATTAGGCTTAGATTTTGGGTCTAATCAACCATTTTTTGAAGTGTCTATTTTATCATATCCAGAGGGCCATCTATTTAGTGGCACAGATTTAATCTATGCCACTAGTTTTGTTTTTTTCTAAAAGACGTGGAATTTAAATCTTCTCATTTTGAGAATTCATTCTCACATCAAATATTCACTTATAGCCAGCCGTGGTGGTACACGCTTGTAATCCCAGTACTTGGGAGGCTGAGACAGGAGGATCGCAGGTTCGCGGCCAGCCTCAGCTACTTAGTGAGGCCCTCTGCAACTTAGTGAGACCCTGTTTCAAAATAAAGAATAAAAAATAGGGCTGGGGGTGTAGCTCAGAGGTAGAATGCCCCTGGGTTCAATCCCCAGTACTGCAAAAAAAAAAAAAAATTCACTTATCACAACCATGAAGGAAGGAAAGAATGGCCTCTCTTGAGAAAGAACCAATTGTGCAAGAACCCCGGGTTTTGTATCGTAAGAACAATCAAGTAAACAAACCACTGGCTCATTCCCCCTTTCCAGGAAAGGACTGGAAGCTTGCTCTGCGGCATGTTCCCAGCTTATTCCTGGCCTCCAGGAGGAAGCGGTGCGGAGACCTGTGGGCTCCCCTGACTCCTCATTACAGAAACAGCTGCTTCATCTCTGGGCATCACTGCAGGGGGCTGGGTTGTGGGTGACTGACCTGCGGGGGCTGCGGAGGAGCTCCCAGCCTGGATGGCTTTTCCCACCCTCTGCTCTGGGACTCAGAGAAAGCCGCATTCACATCTATTCAGAGCCTGCCATTCACTGGACTATAATGCCTCATTTGATCTAATTGATGACCCAAATAGCTTCCAGTAGCTCTCCGCGGGTGGCCCATCCATTGTGGAGGTGTCCAGTTACCAGCTGCATACACTGGGTGACTTTTCTCTCTCACCCTGGAGCCCTGCAAGGCCCTCCCACCAAACACACACATCGGCAGGGTTAAGGAGCTCTGGCCCCAGCCTGCCCCACCTGATAATCTCACAAGCTGAGGAGGGAGGAGAGGGGAGCAGCCCGTGCGCTCCCTGAAGGAGAGGAAGAAAGAGCAGAAGCAGGGAGGAGGAGGATGCAGGTCAGAGCCCCTGCCAGCGTTCCCTGCAGTCGATTTCACCAGCTTCCACAGGCTGACTCAGAGAGGACTCTCACACCCAGGCCAGCAGAGTGCCCAGCTCCCTGCTCGGGGCCCAGCGGGCAGGACCACTGGCCTCAGGGTGAGCCAGCCAGCCCCTGTGTCCTGCCTGCCAGCTCAGGACAGCATGGTCACTCCATCCAGAGCCGGCTTCTTCCAGCCTCGCACAGAGCTCAGTTGCCTGTATTAACATGACCAGGAGCTCCAGGGCCTCCCTGCCTGTCGCTGGGCCACAGGGGTGGCCTGAGGCTGGAGCAGCTGGCCAGTCCTCCCCAGGACCCTCATCTCCGCCCCCCAAACGATGGGTGAACCCCAGAGGACAACGGTGGAGAACAAACACAAAGCGACAGCAAACAGCAAACGCTAGCAGGGAGAGACACCACCCTGGCCCTGGTCGGCCCCGTCACGGCCTTGGTGGGCTTTTTCAGGTCCCCTGGCACCAGGTCTCCAGGGGACTCAGAGGAGATGAACTAGCTCGCTGCATCCATGCCTGCTGCTCTGTTTGCTTCTCCATCCTCTGCTGGGAGCCTTGTTAGTCATCAGCTTTGAGGTCACCTTGGTCCGGCTTGGGAGGGGCACAAACGGCCCACCCAAGTGGAAATTTCTGCATGCAGACAAATCTCCAAGGACCAAATAAGACTGATAAGCAAAGACCCTGACAACTTCCATGTTTACTCTTTCCTTCCCTGATTCATCTGTGACCACCTTGATGTTTCCCCCTGACTCACCCCATGACTGCTTTGCTGTCTCCTGTGATTAATAATTTCTTACAGTATTTCGGTTATAACCCTCAATAAAAGTAAGACACGTGTGGAAGGAAGGTAGGAGAGATAGATAATCTCCCAGCCTTCTCAGCTGCCTTGTTGACTCCGTTGTCATTCATGGGAGAGACTTCTCATCAGTCGATCAACATCAACACCATCCACTACAATCCTCCACACTGTGGATGGCTAGAAAGTTCCTGCTTCTACCCCACAACCCCAACAAGGCCTGAGCCTGAGAGGACTGTGTCCAAGCTTCCAGAACCGTGGACCAAGGCAGCGGCTGCCCATCCTCTGGACCAAGGAGACAGTGGTTCTGCCAGAACCACCTTCAGAAGAAGGCGATCTCCCGTCTGCTGGCTTTGTCTGGGGAAAAGTCTCTTTCCTGAAACCAGCTGCAGGGTGTATGCTTCAAAGATTGTCAAGCTGGGCGTGGTGGCACATGCTTGTACTTGGGAGGCTGAGACAGGAGGATCACAGGGTCATGGCCAGCCTCAGCTACTTAGTGAGGCCCTCTGCAACTTAGTGAGACCCTGTTTCAAAATAAAGAATAAAAAAATAGGGCTGGGGGTGGAGCTCAGCGGTAGAATGCCCCTGGGTTCCATCCCCAGTTCCGAAAAAAAAAGATTATCAAGCTGTCACCCCCAGTCTGGGACATTTTCTGGGGTCCCATCCAAAAGGTTTGAACAGCGAACATTCTGCTGTCTACCTGAGATCTCCGCATTAGAATCAGCTCTTCTGCTTCATGTGGAACAAGGCGCCGGTGCCCACTAGAAAGAAGGAACCTGCGAGGGAGGCAGACACATGATTCGGAGACCGGAGCGGCTCATGCAAGACTCATGTCAGCTTCTTTGGGTTAGGGGAGAAGGGAAAGAGAAATACGAGCATCTTCATCCTCCTTCCGCTTTATAACCAAAGCAGTACGTCTGATCTGGGAGGATTGTTATCTTGGGAGAAATCATTTCTGGGCCCTGAGGTTGGGGCCTGCATCTCCTGCGTCTCCGTCACCCCTGAGTTGGAGATGCCCCGGGAAGGCACAGGTGCTCACAGAGAAGGCGGCCTCCTCCTAGTGGAGCCAAGCCGAGGCTCTCCTATCTCTATAGACACCGAAGGAGCAGGGGTGATGGGGCGTCCCAGGCTGCGGGCTCTGCATGGTGTTTGGCTCAAGCGCACATCGGAAAAGCCAGGACCAGTGTTGAAATTCATGGCAGCGAAGCCTCTGGCCCTTTGGCAGGCGGTCTAGGTATAAGTGCCTATTTTAATTTTTGCCCAGGCCCATTGAGAGTGTTTCCAACAGGGCAAGCTTCGCCATTCTAGGGACTTGGCTGGGCCGAGGGTCCGTATGTTACCCTCCAAAGTACAATTTTCTTTCTTTCTGATATACATGATGCTATGAGTTATTCACAAAAACCGTAGTAGGCCATCCTGATTTTTCCTGGAAATACTCATTCGTAACTACACTGGGGCTCATGCTGAAGCTCTGCGGCCCGGCCGTTGGTGAGATTTCTTTCTGACGATGGAAATGGACATTATCGGAGTCCCCGTAAGCGGATTCCTCCGTGGTTCCTTGCGTCCCTGGCCACGTTTTCCTTCTGCAACCCCAGGCGCCCACCAGCACATTTCCCATGATTCCTATGACTTGCACTGGAAGGGCCGCGCCCCCGCCAGCGCCCGGCATGTTGACTTTGGGGTTCGGCCACTGCTGCTTTCTAGATAAATCAGCCTCGGCACTGAACCAGGGTGTGGGCGGTGGCAGACACAGTCATGTTCACACGGAGCGAGAATCTCCCAGAATATCTCAGCCTTGGAGCCGCAGCCAGGGCCCCTGTGTGAAGTCTACAAGTGACTCTGAAGGCAGGAGGGGGACAAGAGGACAAAGGACCTACGTCACCTCCCGGGCTTCAGAGCCCTCACCAGTGTGTGTGTGTGTGGGGGGGTCTCCTCACTGCTGTGTTGTACCCCCACAGTGGCAGGACTCGGTTTGGGTTGAAATAACAATTTTCATGTCCTCATGTCATGTACAGAGAGAACCATCGGCGCAACCATGGAGATAAGTTTCTGGGGTCATATTTATTTATTTATTTATTTTTATTTATTTATTTATTCATGGTACTGGGGATTGAATTTATGGACATTCTACCTCTGAGCTATACCCCCAGCCCTATTTTTTGTTCTTTTTTTTTTTTGTGGTACTGGGGATGGAACCCAGGGGCATTCTACCTCTGAACTACACCCCCAGTCCTATTTTTTATTCTTTATTTTGAAGCAGGGTCTTGCTAAGTTGTGGAGGACCTCTCTAAGTAGCTGAGGCTGGCCATGAACCTGCGATCCTCCTGTCTCAGCCTCCCAAGTACTGAGATTACAAGCGTGCGCCACCACGCCCGGCTTGTTGTTCTTTATTTTGAAACAGGGTCTCACTAAGTTGTGGAGGGCCTCACTAAGTAGCTGAGGCTGGCCACTAACTTAGATCCTCCTGTCTCAGCCTCCCAAGTACTGGGTAACCTGGATCCTCCTGTCTTGGCCTCCCAAGTACTGGGATTACAAGCATGCGCCACCACGCCTGGCTTTTGGGGTCATTTTAAATAGTCAGTCAAGCTGAGGATGTCAACAGCTTTGTTCCAGTTATCATCTCTCTGTTCACAGAGTGCTGTGCTGGAACTACTGATGCACTCAACACTCAGGCACCTAAGCACTCACTCGGACACGAGCCAGGTGTCCTGTCAGACACCAGGGACACAGAGACAAGTACAGCCTCGTCTCTGCCCTGATCAAAGAACAAGCTCTTGAGGCACTGACTGTGTGGCCAGGTGCCTCCAAGGGACGACTGCACCTGACCCACAGTCGGGGAAACTGAGGCACATGGTGACCTGCGTCCACCTATGTGCTTAGTATGATGTACTACTGCCTTCAGACCCCCGTGCAGTTGAGGAGCATCAGATAAAACCAAAGCAAGCCGGGCACACGATTGTTATCCCAATACTTGGGAGGTTGAGACAAGAGGATCACAGGTTCAAAGCCAGCCTCCTGTGAGACCCTGTTTCCAAATAAGAAATAAAATCGGGTTGGGGGTATAACTGGGAGGTAGAATGCCTCTGGGTTCAATCCCCAGTACCAAAAATAAAAATTAAATAAATAAAACCAAAGCAATCTAGAAAAGGGAGCCCTGGGAGTCTGTTTCCTTCAAGTTCACCACGGGCCGCCGGCCGTCTGGGTGTCATGCAGGTCTTCGGCCTCCGAGGCCAGCTGTCCCCAGGTCTTTCCGTGAGTACATCGTGCCACAGCCCCAACCCCAAGCCGGCAGCGAATCCCTATTCAAGAGCAGACCAGGACTGCGCCAGCAAAGACAGGAGGCTGGCTGCCAGGGTGGACACACATGTCACCATCCAGCATTTTCCTATCAGACACGAATGCGAGAGGGTTCCCCAAGGGCCCGCCTCTGCAGGGCCCTGGTGGCCGTGTCCTCCCTTGGGTCCTCCTCTTGGCCGCACACGAGTCACACAGCTCGTTTTCCTCTGGAAACCTCACAAGGGAGAGAACACATTCCCACACTCAGAGGACACAGAAATGCCTTCCGAGCTGTTCCAAGCCCGAGCGGCTCAAAGGGGCTTTGCATCTGAAATGACTTTATTTGGTGTCAAAGACAAAAATGTTATTATTCCCTCTTGTTTTAAGAAAAAAAAAGTCTCTTTTTAAAAGACAGTTATTTAGGTTCGGCGACTTTCTGTGCATAATCTTGGTGTCCTTTTAAAAAGTTCCCCCTTCCTTTCAGCCTTCCTCAGGACCGGGCCAAGGCTCGATGATTTGTAATCTGCTAGTCTGCATTTTAATACTCGCAGCTGTGAGGCGGAGGCAAGCCCGCAGGCTGGAGTTGGTGACATGTGGCTTCCAGGGAGACTAAGGTTTCCCAGAACGGTGTGGCTTTAGGTTAAAAGGGAAAAATGAGCGAAGTGAAAATTGAGTGCTTCCTTTTGGAACTGATTCCTCTGTGAAGATAAGGCTTTGTGTGCAGGTTACAGCGACGCCGATCATAACTGACACATGGCCACATGTCTCTGTCATCCTCTTGTGTCCCACAAAGAGACGCAGAGGTAAGCAGGGCAGAAGTGGCCAGCCCTTACTCTTCCTCAAAGCATCACTGCAGGGGCAGGTGACACACCCCCCACCCTCCCCGGATCTTTTCCTACAGCCTACACCCCCTGCGTGGCTTTCTCAGGCCCCGGGAGTCTGTGGCCCAGCAGCTTCATCCTTCACTGTGAGAGCTCCATCCTGTCCCCAGCTCTGCAATTCTTTCTTTCTCTCATCAAACGCAATTCCCATGCACCCACACAGCTGGATTTAGTTGCATTTAGGAGGTGCATGAACTTGCCAATTGCCCGCATTTGCCCATTTGTTCAGACTAGGGTGTAATAGACTGATCACTGACCTCCCCGGAGATGTCTGAGTCCTGGGACCTGCAGATGACACCTTATATGACACAAAGCACTTTGCAGATGTGATTAAGGATTCGGGGACAGGACGATTACCCTAGATAATTCAGGTGACCTGGGAGGTGATATGAACTCAGAGGCAGACCTTGGAGGGATGGGGCCACCAGCCACAGCTACCAGAAGCTGAGCAGACAAGGAAAGATTCTCCCCGGAGCCTCCAGGGGGAAGCGGCCCTGCCCACACTGCGACCCTTACTGCCTTTGGACTTCTGGCCTCTGGAGCGGTAAGGGGTAACTTTAGGCTGTTGCTTTCAGCCACTGATTTGTGGCGCTCTGTTATAGCAGCCATAAGGGACTCTACAAGTATGCAATGTACAAGTTTGCTCTCCCTGAAGTACACAGTTTGCTTTCGTAGAAGGGAGTCCTTAGGGCCAGGAATTAATCCAAAGTCTGGGGCAGAGTGAGGGGCAGAACGGTGAGCATTTTCCACCCACTCTGGCAGTCCCTGCCTCAGTTTACTCTCGTAAAAGTGGGACTAATACCCAAGTCATTTTAAACAGATGAGGATTAGCCAATATTTTAAAGATGACCTGTTGATCATTTATTTTTCTACACTAACCTTTGGCAAACCAATCCAACTGATCATCAGAATGCCCTGGGAAGCATTTCTGAAAGAGCAATTCCAGAGATGTCCCCAGAGATTCTGATTAAGAATGTTCAGGAAAGAGCCTGCCTATTTGCATTCAAAAGTTTCCTTGGCAATTGCTATAGTTCGGATCTTTAATGTCCCCCAAAGGACCATGTATTAAAGGCTTGGTCCCCAGGAAGGTGCTATGGGAGGTGGTGGAGCCTTTAATAGGTGGGGTCTAGTGGGAGGTCTTTGGGTTATGGGGGCTTGCCCTTTAAGGGGATTTGGGGTTCTGGTCCCTTCCTTCCTCTTCCTCTCTCTTTTGCTCCTGGCCATGAGGTGAGTGGTTTGGCTGTGCCCCAGGTTCCTTTCATAATGTGCTGCCTTGACACAGGCCCAGAGCGATGGTGTCCACCAGTCATGGACTGGAACCTACAAAAGTATGAGCCAAAATGAACCTTTTCTCAAGTTGACTATCTCGGCTATTTGCTATAGTAACAGAAAGCTGACCAACGCAGCCATTCTGCTGGTCAACCAGCTTGGGCACACCCAGTGCCAGGGCTTATCACCTCTGAGAGTCTGGACTTTGCCCTGTTTTTATACTAATTGTTTTTATACTAATTGTCAGACACTTTTTTCAGATTGATTAATATTTAAGAAACTTTGGGGCCGGGGTGCAGCTCAGTGGTGAAGTGCTTGCTTGGCATGCTCAAGGACTGGGTTCCATCCCAGTACCACCATGAGGAAGGGAGGAAGGAAGGAAGGAAGGAAGGAAGGAAGGAAGGAAGGAAGGGAGGAAGGAAGGGGAAGGAAGGAAGGAAGGAAGGAAGGAAGGAAGGAAGGAAGGGGAAGGAAGGAAGGAAGGAAGGGAGGGAGGGAGGGAGGGAGGAAGGGGAAGGAAGGAAGGAAGGAAGGAAGGAAGGAAGGAAGGAAGGAGAAACTTTTCATTTGCTTCTGACCCCCCACACTTCTAGTTCTCAAGAAATATTCACTGAATTGCCTCTACTTTCCTTTCATCTTAAGGCAGAATTTCACAGTTGGTTCCAGAGCCAGATAACAATCCCAGCCAAGGGGACACACATATCCACCACATCCACAATGGTGGAGCCATGTGACAGGCCTGTGGAAGCACAGAGAGGGGTCCTGGAGTCCACCGGGCACCTGGGACATCATCTTAGAAGAGGAGACAGGTGGGGAGGAAGAGTGGGCACCTGCCTGGTGGTGGAGATGGGAGACCGTGGCAGCACGTGGAGCTCTAAGCACCTGGAAAATGGTCTCTTCTTACCAACATCAGTCCCCACCTCACTGGGCGCACACCCTCTATCCTTAGAAATAGGCTGGACGGTGGGATTCTGTCACAGACCTGGGGGCCCGCCACTCCACCTTCTCCTGTGACTACATTTTGCCCTAACAGACTCCAGGCGTCCTTTTGACGGCAGGGGAAGCAGCTTCCCAGTGCCGGGCTGCTCACCTAGTGGAGACCCACCTGGAGCTAGTGAAGGCTGTCAAGGGATCCCAGGCTGGAGCCGACATCCAGACATTCTGGGTCCTTCTCCATTGCTCCCTCTCCCACCCAAACGTGTGTCTCGGCCATTATTCTCTTACATTTTTAGTTTTTCTTTCCCAACCATTTTCTTTGTTTAGTTCTCCCCAATAAACTTTCTTGTATTGATTTCCATTTATAACATCTAAGGAATTAGAAGCCGTAATGTCAATTTCAATTTCCAAAGCGGGTAGCAATTGAGAAAAGTGCTTTCCTCAGATCAATACTGCCTCCTGACTTGACATTGAGCTATTAATTACTTGGTATATGATTTCACTAGAAAAGAAACCAGGAGCCAATAGAACTGCAATATGTGGATATAAAACTAGCTGGCGTTCCCTGAGAAGGGTTTTATGGGGAGGCCACGGCGTCTAGAGAATCAAGAAGATGCCCTTTCACCCCGTCTTCCCATTAGCCGCTCGGCTCATCAGCGCCTCACCAGAATGAGGTCCGTTTGGCACACAGCCCCTCCATGGCTGTCCTGCCAACCAGGCGTCGAGCCTCATTTCCCCTCCGTGGTGTCACTGACGACTCTGGTGCCCACCAGCCATTGACTCAGCATTATAAGCTATTTACAGTCACTAATTGACTTGTTGGGGTGTCTTCTTAGTCCACCAGAGCATCTTCGGTGGGTTCTGCGCCAAACGTGACACCAGTCATTCCCCGGGATCTGACCTTGTCCCTCTGCCCCCTCCCCCTGCACTGCCCCTGAGGACCCGT
This sequence comes from Glis glis, assembly GCA_004027185.1. Lineage (NCBI taxonomy): Eukaryota > Metazoa > Chordata > Mammalia > Rodentia > Gliridae > Glis > Glis glis. Next base: position 36,186 of record PVJS01017242.1, read on the forward strand.
CCTGGCTCCGGGAGGGACACAGCAGAGGATGATAGTGGCCGTTCTCCTGTAGTCCTTCGCTCCCGTGCCACCTCCGGAAGCGGAAGGTTTTCCTGAAGGGTTAGGACTGGGAAGGGGGAGTTTAAGGTAGAAGAGAAAGGTGTTCGCACAGCACAGTACACAGAGGCCCCGCAGGTCCACGTGGAGGTCCTAAAGCAGCCAAGGCCTGACCTGCTCACCTGCCTCACCTGCCTCACCTGCCTCACCTGCTCACCCGCTCACCCGCTCACCTACCTCACCTACCTCACCTGCCTCACCTGCTCACCTGCTCACC
>PVJS01017243.1:0-36402 GCA_004027185.1 Glis glis
GGCCTCACTAAGGAGAGAGAGAGAAAGAGAGAGAGAGAGAGAGACAGGGAGAGAGAGAGTGAGAGCTGAGGCTGGCCGCAAACCCGGATCCTCCGGTCTCTGCCTCCCAAAATACTGGGATTACAAGCGTGCGCCACCACGCCCGGCTTGTTATGTATTTTTATTAACTTTTTAGAATCTTCTGAATGTGTAGTAATGCCATTTTATTCATTTATGATATTGGTAATTTGTCTCTCTTCATTTTCTTCCCCATCAATCTAGCTAGATGTTTACAAATTTTATTGATCTTTTCAAAAAATAGTGTCTAATTTATTTGATATTCTACAGAATATCCTCCTTTCCATTTCATTGATTTCTACTTCATCTTTATTTTTCTCCTTTTGTGTTTTATATTTAATTTGCTCTTTTTTCTTGTTTTTTAAAATGAAAACTGAGGTCATAGATTTTAGGTTGTTTAACTTCTTTAAATGATGCTTAGTGGCCGGGCGTGGTGGCGCACGCTTGTAATCCCAGTACTTTGGGAGGCTGAGACCGGAGGATCCGGGTTCGCGGCCAGCCTCAGCTCTCTCACTGTCTCTCTCTCTCTCCCTCTCTCTCTCCTTAGTGAGGCCCTCCACAACTTCGTGAGACCCAGTTTCAAAATAAAGTATAAAAAATAAGGCCGGGGGCATAGCGCAGAAGTAGAACGCCCCTGCATTCAATCCCCGGTACTGCAAAAAAAAAAAAAATGATGCTTAGTACTATGAATTTACACTTAAATATAACTTCAGTACTGTTCAACAATCTCTTATTTTTGTTTTCATTTCCTACCAGTTCTAAGTACTTCCTAAATTCTGTTTTTATTTTTTCTTTGACCTATGGTTTATACAGATGATCCTCTAGTTATGATGGAGTTATACCTTGACAAACCTGTCATAAATTGAAAATATCAGAAGCAGAAGTCAAAAATGCATTTAGTGGCTGGGTGTGGTGGCGCACGCTTGTAATCCCAGTACTTTGGGAGGCAGAGACCGGAGGATCCGGGTTCGCGGCCAGTCTCAGCTTGCTCGCTCTCTCTCTCTCTCTCTCTCTCTCTACTTAGTGAGGCCCTCCGCAACTTCGTGAGACCCGGTTTCAAAATAAAGGATAAAAAATAGGGCCGGGGGTGTAGCGCGGAGCTAGAATGCCCCTGGGTTCAATCACCGGTACCGCAAAAAAAAAAAATGCATTTAGTGCCTTATCTACCAAGCATCAGAACTTAGAAACACAGTACACTGTAGAACATCAGCTTGATACCCTTGTGGCTGTGACTAGGAGCTGTGGCTCCCTACCACTGCCCAGCATTATAAAACAGTACATCACTGCAAATTGCTAATCTGGGATAAAATAAAAATTTGAAGTAGTTTCTGCTGAGTGTATCCTGTTTTTTCACAATAAAAAGGTTGACAAATCATAAGTCAAACCATCAAACATTGGGAACTGTCAATAGAAGTGTATTATTTAGTTTGCAAGTACTTTGTCTCTTTTTTCTGCTCATGACATATTTTTATTTTTTTATATTCTTATTGTATCATAATTTGCATGGCTTGGAATTTTTTAAGTTTACTGAGGCTTTTTGTGGATTAAATGTGTTCTATGTTGGAAAATGTTATGGATGCACTTGAGAAAATATTGTATTCTGATTGGTTGAGAAACATTTTCCTTATATAACAATTAGGTCAAAATGATTGTATTGTTCAAATCTACTACATTCTTTCTCACTCTTGGTCTCGTTGTTATATTTATTATTGGGAAATGGAGTTTGAAATCTTTGACTATAATTTTTGATTTGCTACATTAAGTTCTATAATTTGTCTTTCATATATATCTTGTAGTTCTGTCATTAACTGTACAAAACTTTAAGATTCATTTTGTCCTCTAGATCAGCTGACCCTTTTATTATTATAAAATGTCCTTCCAGAACCCTGGCAATATCCTCTGCTTAAAATAGATGTTATTTTATATTGAAATGGTCACTACTGTTTTAGTTTGACAAAAGTTATCATGGCATATCTTTTTCCATTTTTACTTTTAAGTTATTCATGTATTTTATATAAAAATGGATGATTTGTAGTTAGACCAGTCAATTCTTACTTTCTATCCGATCTGCCAGCCTTTACCTTTAAATTGGAGTGTTTAAATTATTTATGTTCAGTCAATATGAATAGGTTGAAATCTATTGTCTTGCTATTTGCTTTCTGCTTATTCCCTTCTTTGTTTTCTTTTTATTATTTTTTTGTCTTTAGAGGAATTAATTTATATGAGTCCATTTTATCAACTTACTGGCTTATTTATTTCATTATTTTACTAGTTCATAATATACCTTTATAGCATATCACTATGTGCCTTTAAATGATATTACTCTACTTCAATAGAACCTTGTAATAGTATACTATCATTCTCCTCTGTTTTTAAAATTCTGCAATGATACATTGAAGAATAATCCACAATTATATGTTCTACAATATATTGCTAATATTTTTGCTTGAATATCTGCTGTCTTTTAAACAGATTAAATAATAATAAAAATATATCTGCCCAGGTAGTTTCCATTACCCTCTGTATTTCCATCGAATACCTTTTGCCTTCTTGCTGAAGAACTTCCTTTAACATTCCCTATAATGCAAACGGCTGCTGTATGATTTGGATTTAGAATGTCCCTCCAGACCTCACAGAGACAAGGCAGCCATGTTGGAGTCAGGGCTTAGTTGCTAAGGAGGGGTCCTTGGGGGTATGGCCTTGGAGAATATTTCTGGTCCCTCTCCCCTTGCTCACTCACTCTCTTGCTCCTGACTGGCCTCTATAATGTGAAGGCAGAGCCCTTGTGCATGCTCTCCCTCTGCTCCCTGTTCCATGCCCTGAGCTACACAGATTTCACCTGGCCTGTCATCGACTGAACCCCTGAAATCTCAAGAACTGTGAGCAAATAAATCTCCTTCAAGTTGTGATGGTCAGGTGTTTTGGATTACACCAGTGAGAATGCTGACTGAAACAGCTATTGATACATTCTTCAGTTCTCTTAGATATATAATTGTCTTTAAAATTTCTTTTGAAGTATATTTTAAATATACTTTTGAAATATACTTTAGGTATAGAATTTTAGGTTATTTGGGGGTTTGTTGTTGTTATATTTTATATTGGAATGATTTTTCTTTCTTATCCCTTGCATTGTTTTCAGGAAGAATCAGCTTCCCTCCATGTCTTTAACTCTCTCTACATAAACGTGTTTTTTTTTTAAATATATAACTACTTTTAAAATTTTTCTCCATCACTTGTTCTGAGAAATTTGATTGTATTTTTATTTGTTGTCTCTTTTGTTGTTGTTGTTAGTATTTTGTGCTAGGATTTGTTGAGATATGGGTTTTCTGTCTTCATCAAACTTAAAAAAATGTTCATTATTATCTTCAAATATTTTTCTGGCTTTAGTTTCCTTTCTATTTGCCTTCAAGGATTCCAAGTATATGAATCCATATAAGTCACTTCCCAAATCCCTGATATTCTCATTTTCATAGTTCTATTTTTCTTTGTTTTAGTATGGATTCAGTTCACTTGGCTTTATTCTACAATATCTAATCTGCTGTTAATTCCACTTAGAATATTATTCACTTTATTGTAGCTTTTTATCTCTAGTTTCATTTGTTTCATTTTTACCCATGTCTCTAACATTTTAGCATACAGAATACAGTTATAATAAGTGTCTTAGTGTCTGTCTACATACCCAAACATTTGTGTCAGTTCTGTCAATTTAGGGTCACTTTTGATGGACAATTATCCTCATTATGGTTCATGTCTTTCTGCTGCTTTTCAGGCCTAGCAATCTTTCGGTGTTCAGTGTGAAGCTTGGCAAATTTTACTTTTTTGACCTTGGATATATTTTGATTTCTATAAATATTCTCAAACTTCATTATGATTGCAATTAAGTTAATTGAAAGTAGATTGACCCTCCTGAACCTTGCACTTTAAGTTCCTTTGACAGATCTGTGGCATTGCTAGGTCAAGAGCTAATCATTCCCTATTATGAATATTGATTTAAGACTTGCCTGAGTACTGTACCAAAGTCTCCTGGAATTACCAGCTTTTGTTTTCGTTCTTTTCAAATCTATTCCTTGATTTCTTAAGGTAGCAATTTGCAGTAATGATATATTTACCTTGTTTATTTCTGATTTTTATTTATCAGTTTCCTTCATTTTCTGATGTCAAGTATATGTTTTGTCTTTTTACTGTTGTTTCAGATGAAATATAAATATGAACTTAAATATTCTATCTTGGCTACAAGCTTTATTTATTTATTTATTTATTTATTTATTTTGGTATTGGGGATTGAACCCAGGAGCATTCTACCTCTGAGCTACATCCCCAGCCCTATTTTAATTTTTAGTTTGAAATGGGGTCTCATTGAGTTGCTTAGTCTTGCTAAGTTGCTTAGGCTGGCCTCAAACCTGTGATACACCTATTTCAGCTTCCTAAGTACTGGGGTTGCGGGAACATGCCACCATGCCCAGCTGCAGAAATTATTTTTTATAAATCATAACAAATTATTATTTTCTTGTTATCCCAAGCCTTATCAACATTCTTCTTGAACCTCAGAGTCCAAAGCATACTAAACACTTCAGTAAGCATAACTAAAATGTATGAGGCTTTCATTCCTAATTCTTTTTATCAAACTTTCACTAATTGAAAGTAAGACTATAGAGATTTATGAAAGTGATATCATAATATTAACTGAGTTTTATATCTTTTCGTTAAAAGGGGTTATTTGGTTAGATTTTTAATTCATATCAACAATCAGCCATCAAAACATGCCCAGAGCTGGGCGTGGTGGTGCACACTTGTAATCCCAGTACTTGGGAGGCTGAGACCAGAGGATCCGGGTTCGCGGCCAGCCTCAGCTACTTAGTGAGGCCCTTCGCAAGTTAGTGAGACCCTGATTCAAAATAAAGAATAAAAAATAGGGCTGGGGGTGTAGCTTGGAGGTAGAATGCCCCTGGGATCAATCCCCAGTACCGCAAAAAAAGAAAACATGCCCAGAATAAAATACAATGATCCAGACAGATGTGGTTTAATCAGTTCAGAGTTCAGCATGATCTTATTCCTGTTTTATCAGTGAGGCATTTCTTTTTACAGGGTCTGAGTTATATTTACTTTATAAATTTACCTGAAGTAATTATCCAATGAATAAAACTTTTTCACAAATGTTGATAAATCCCCCCCACTAATATTCTATTTTTGTGTAGAGTTTTTGGAAAGTTTCTTTATTTCCATGTGAGACATATTGTATTTGTCTGTCTCTATGTTTATTTTTAAAAACTATTGACCCATCATGCTCAAAGTCCTTTGGAATTCTGATTGTGTTATGCAGCTATACCCCCAATTTCATTGTTATGTGGAAATTTAATTAACTTGGTATCAATGAATTCATCAAAATGAATAACAAAACATGTCATTTAAGAAGGAAATTTCCTTATTAAACTATAATAAGTTATAACTTCTCAGAATAATTTTATGCAAATGTAAAATAAACACATGCTGTACTACACAAAAGGTAGACAAATTTGGATATCTCATTATTATTTCCTCTTAGTTATTTAGATTATCATATACTGAAAGGAAATTAAAAAGTGTAGTAAATTGTTACATGAAATCAATAGACAAACCATGGTGCATTTTATTTAAAAGGGAAATAATGATTAGTGTTTCAATTTGCTAAAAAATGAAAAAAAAATCCACTAGGAACAACAAAATTATTCCATTTGTGGTTAATGGGAAAAGATTTCTAGGGCAGAAATAAAAGTGAAATTTATCTGAAGTACCATATGTTTCTACCTTTTGCATCATGTAAAAGCATTACATTACCAAAAAGAAAATTTGATTTAAGTATAATAATATAGGCAGACATGGTGGTGCACATCTGTAATCCTAGTACTTGGGAGGCTGAGACCAGTAAATTACAGATTCAAAGCCAGTCTCAGCAATTTAGTGAGACCCTCAGCAAACAGGGAGAACCTGTTTTAAAATAAAAAATAAAAAGGATTGTTGGTGTAGGTCAGAGATAGAATGCACTTGGGTTAGATCCCCAGTATCACACACACAAAAGAATAATATACAAGAAAAGACCATAGGATATAGTCTTCAGTAGAGTTGTCTTTGGAAAAAGTATTCTTTCTACCAATACTTTATAACCATAATCTATATTTTTAGAAAAGCTTTCACAGAGTATATGTAACTGTGGCAACTTTAAAATGATACTATAATTCCTTTCAGTTTTTGCGAACATACACAACCATCATCTGTGTGTGTGTGTGTGTGTGTGTTTTGTTTATTCTGTGTGGAGTATGGTCTCAAGTATTAAAGCACTGATTCTTTCATGTTCTATGAGATTCTTTTAAGTTTGCGCTCCACGGTAATTTTGCAAATGAAAATTATGTTCTAAACTCAAATGTGCGTCTCATGAAGGCCATCTGCTGTTCTTTGTTACAGAAGTTTATATCTTAATGATAGCTTAATATGTGCTGGAATGACATTAAAATAAATATTGAGAAACTACTTCACCTACATCACTTTCAACCTTATCTAATTAGTGAAGATGAAGGCTGGGAAGAAAAGAAATGCAGAATCAGGTGAAATAACTAATAGTATTAAGCAGAGTCTGGTATAGAACTTTGGAATACAAGCTCAAATTATTTACTGTTAATTTTTATAAAAGAATTATTAATAGTAACAAAGCTTTTCAATATCTGAATGCAACATTACTTTTCTAAATCATATATATTATAGTGTAGAAAGAAGTATTTGAGATTTAGTTATAAAAAGTTTTTAAGTAAACAAATTATGTATTATTACCAAAGAAATTCAGGTTGGATAAGAATATTTGATGGTAATTATCAAACAAACCTCCATTAGCAATAGATTTAGTGATATCTTATTCATCTTTGGCATTTATTTTCCTTTCAAATGCCATAAATAAAAACATAATAATTTGCTAAATACAAACATAATGAAATTGTTTCTTATTTTTACTGTTACTACCCACCAAGACATTTCTGATGAAAATTTTCTACTGAATCAGTATTCTTTTAGCAAATACAACTTTATATATGTGATTCGATTTTTAGAGTCATTGATTAAATAGGAATTTTCTATATGTCATAGAAAGTTTGTATTATAGTTTACTGTGAAGTGTGATAAAGGTTCCTCCAGGGGATTCTGCTTCTGTTGAGTTTCCCCTACTTGATTCACAGGCATAGATCGGCATTGTTATAGATAAAATAGCAGGACAATGATGAGATTGAGGAGCACTACAGGATATAGAATCTAGGTATAACTAGCAAAATAATAAGAGAGATGAATATGAACCTTGACTTTGGAGTATTTTGGAGCCTGAAGTATGATTAAGCTGAATTTACAAAGTAAAAACTCTGCATGATATTTCAGATATAATTAATGCTCACTATTTCTACGCTTCTCTATTAGTAATTAAATCTTAAATTGTAGCTGGGCATATTACTCCTCATCTCAAAACTACCCATCTCTCCTACAGCTAGGTGTACTTGACTTTTAGGTAGTGACATAAGTTAAGGTGATAATTACAATTCCAGATGGTTCCTTTATTTATTTATTGGTTCTGGTTATTGAACCCAGGGGCATTCTACCTCAGAGCTATGCCCCCAGTACTTTTTATTTTTTTATTTTGAAACAGGATCTCACTAAGTTGAGGGTCTTGCTAAGTTGTTGAGGCTGGCTTCAAACCTGCAGTCCTCCTGTCTCAGCCTCCCAAGTACTGAGATTACAGGTGTAAATGGCACCTTTAGAAAAGAATCAACATTTTTCAAAATAAGACATACAGCCGGGTGTGGTGGCGCACGCTTGTAATCCCAGTACTTTGGGAGGCAGAGACCGGAGGATCCGGGTTCGCGGCCAGCCTCAGCTCTTTCTCTCTCTCTCTCTCTCTCTCTCTCTTCCTGTCTCTCTCTCTCTCTCTCTCTACCTAGTGAGGCCCTCCGCAATTTCGTGAGACTCGGTTTCAAAATAAAGTATAAAAAATAGGGCCGGGGGCGTAGTGCGGAGGTAGAACGCCCCTGTGTTCAATCCCCGGTACCGCAAAAAAAAAAAATAATAATAAGACATACAAATGGACAACAGACACATAAAATATTGCCAAAAATCACTAATTATTAGGTAAATGCAAATTAAGGCTATACTGACATCACTTCAGACCTGTCAGAATGGCTAGTATCAAAAGATGAAAAATAAAAAATATTGGCAGTGTGGAGAAAAGGAAACCGTGGGAATGTGAATTAATATGGCTACTATGGAACACTGTATGGAGGCCCTGCAAGAAATTAAAAATAGAATTACCATGTGATCTACCTGTCTTGCCTTTGGGGGGACATGGTGTGTGTGTGTGTGTGTGTGTGTGTGTGTGTGTGTGTGTGTGTATCAAGTACTTGAAATCAGTATGTCAGAGATATCTGCATTCCATGTTCATTGTGGCACTATTCACAATAGCTAAAATATAGAATCAAGCTAAGTGTCTGTCAGTGGATCAATAGATAAAGAAAATCACACACACACACACACACACACACACACACACACACGAATAATACTGTCTTAAGAAAGAAATGTTGTCATTTGAGATAACATAGGTAAACTTGGAAGACAATATGTTAAGTGACATTATGTTAACCCAGGCACCGAAAGACAAAAACTGTATATTCTCATTTACATGTGAAATCTAAAACAATAAAACTCAAAAGCATAGAGTAGAATGGTGGTTACCAGAGGTAGAATGGGGAAGATGTTGGTCAAAAGATACAAAATTGAAATTAAACAGGAAGACAGAGTTATACATGTTAAAGATGAAAAAGAAAAAAAATAACATGTCCTCTACTTTGCTTCACTACTCTCTACTATCTGTGGCACTTATCCTGGTATCCAAGGAGGGGGCTGAAAATTGAGAGCAGCACAGAAACAGGGTGGAAGGAATCTGGCTCTCTGACACCGTTATGTCTTTTTATTTATTTATTTATTTATTTATTTATTTGGTACTGGAGATTAAACCTAGGGGCATTCTAAATGTGAGTTAGAACTCCAGCCATATTTTATTTTTTTATTTTGAAACAGCATCTTACTAAGTTGCTGAGGGTCTCGCTAAGTTGCGGAGACTGGCCTCAAACCTGCCATCCTCCTGTCTTAGTATCCCAAGTACTGGGATTACGGGTGTGAGCAACCATGCTCAGCTCTTATGTCTCCACTCCAACCACAGATCACATACCATATACAAATCTGAGAGAGAAACAACCCAATTAGTATTTTAATATATTTGAATATGCACAATTAATTTTTAGATATATTTTAACTCTGAGATATATTCATTTCATACTTGCAATAAATGAGAATAAAAATATTTTAGAATTTGCCATGCAGGTTTTTCAAATATCCTAATTACATGCCACTTAATCTCATCTTCAAATTCTTTACATCTATTGAACACCAAACAGTTGGTTGTAGGGAGAGACAGGTGGAGGCAGGCAGGTGAGGGAAAATTAAGCTAGTATTTAAATTGTGCTGTGAATGTAGTGCATTCTTTTTCATACTTGCTGAGTAAACTGATGATAAACATTGCTTGGAATTGTAAAATGCCCTTAGAACTAAACAAAGGTATTAATAATAAGGTACAATATGTAGAAGGTAATTATGATTAGATGATAATAATATAGAAAGCTCCTTTACATGACTCTAAAAACACACATTATTTTATACTCTTATTTTTAGAGAGGTTTGTAAAGTTGAAGATAATAAAAACCAGACTTAAATCAAACAGTAATAAGTAATCAGGAAATAAGAAACCTACATGTATTTTACACATATATACACACTAAACAGTAGAGCAAATGAAGGGCCTTATTTAGATATGGAAGTCTACAATTTTACTTTTTTCTACTTGTCTATTTGTTTTTTCATTTCTATAAGTTTTTGCTTAATGTGGATTGGTGCTTGGTCATTCATGCATGAGTTTTGAAATTATTATTTTTCTAATGGATTTACCCTTTTATAATTAAAAAAGTCCTTCTACATTACCAGTAATGCATATTTTTTGTTATAAAGCCTGTTTCTCCTCTTATTTGGTTCTTTTCTGCAAAATTAAAGAGCAGAATTGACAGACCATAGAAGGGTAGGTATATGAGTATAAAGATTTATTTTAAGTCAAGACAGGTAGAAGCCACAAGGCCTCCCCCACCCCAGCACAGTGGTAGGGTCCCTGAAAGAGAGTAACTATTGAAGTCATCAGCAAGTGAGCTTTGTCCCTTCTTGTAGTTCCCCATCTGCTATTTTGTGATTGGTCAGAATTGGGGACCCAATGTCTTTTGCCCAGTTTCAATTCTTAATTTCTCTTGTGGGTGATGGGCTCTTATCTTCTGGTGCCACCTGTCTGTCTCCCCCCTCCTTTTTCTCTCTGATTACTCTTGGGACTTGTTTACATTGGTTTTCATCAGAATGGGCCTGCAGGGGGGGATCAAGTTTTGTATTAAGTTGTTCTTTTATTCCTGTATCTATTAACCTTCCCTATTTCTGCTCTTTATATAGATGGTTTCTTTTAACCTTTCCTATTCCTATGTCCTCTGTACTGCCTCACTGCTTACATGATATAATTTTATCTACCCTTTTATTTTCAAACTATTCGAATCTTTGCGTCTAAAGTGTGTCTCTTGTAGAAAATATAGCTGATTCTTATTTTTACCAAAACTTTCTTTTGATTATATTTTTTAATTCATTCATGTCATATTATTAATATAATTGGATTTACATGTGCCATTTTACTTGCGTGTGTCTCATGCCTTTTATATCTCTAAAATTCCTTAACTGCTTTCTTTTGCAATAAATATTTTCTAATGTAACATTTCAATTGTTTAGATTGTCCACAATATCTACATATGATAAAAAACCATAGTGCATTGTTATGCTATTATTTATATATGATTATGTCTTTTAACTGAACTGAGAAAAGAAAGCAGGGAAAGTACATATGTATAGTTTTTTGCTGTTGTTTTTGTTTTGTTTGTTTGTTGCACTGAGAACTGAACCCAGGGACATTCTACCTCCCAACTACATCCCCAAGTGCTTTTTATTTTGAAACGGGGTCTCACTGAGTTATCACACACTGGACCTAAATCTGGGATCCTCCTGTCTCAGCTCCTCAAGTACTGGGATTACAGGTGTGCACCACTGCACCTGGCAATTTTTATTTATATTAATCATTTTACTTATCATTTCTGGTTCTCTCCAGTTGTTCCTATTGATTCAGTTTACTCTCTCAAGTAATTTTGTTAACTGAATAAGGTTTTGCTCTCACTCATTTGATCTTTTATTGTAAATACATTAAAGTACTATGTTATAGGACTAACAATACTATTTAATTCAATTGTCTTTTGAATGAGTAAAGAGAACAAAGCAGCCCAGATATGTATCTATTCTGTGCTTTTTAACTATATTACTATATTTGCTAGGGTTCTGGTTTTTTTGGAGGAGTTCGAATTGCTGTCTGGAGGCACTTACTTTCACCTAGAACCTCTTAGTATTTGTTATGTGAATCTGCTACCAACAAATTTACTCGATTTTTTCTTATCTAGGAAGATCTTTATTTTTCCTTCATTTCTGAAAGATAGTTTGCGCTTGCTGATTTTAGAGTTCATGGTTGACATTTTTCCCCTTTGAACACTTAGGATATGTTACCACACTGCCTTCTGTTCTTGATTATTCCTGATGAGAACAAAGATGTTTTCCTAGCAAGTGGCAGGTCATTTTGCTCTTGCTGCTTTCCAGATTTTCTCCTTCTCTTTAGCTTTAATCATCTTTACCATGATATGTCTGTACATGGCTTTTTGTTTATCTTATTTGGAGCTCATTGAGTTTCTTTTATGTGTAGGCTATTTTTAGTTAATTTTATAAAGCTTTCAGAAATTATTTATTCAAATAAATTTACTGCTCGTGTGTGTGTGTGTGTGTGTGTGTGTGTGTGTGTGTGTGTATGGTGCTAAGGATTGAAACCACAGGTGTTTCACTTCTGAGCTATATCCCAGCCTTGTTTTATTTTATTTTTTAGTTTTAAACAGGGTCTAAATTGCTGAGGGTCTCGATAAGTTGCTAAGGCTGGCCTGAAACCTGTGACCCTGCTGTCTCCACCTCCCAAGTACTGGCATTACAGGCATGCACCACCATGCCCAGCTTTCTGCTCCTTTTTACTTAGGCACTTCTATTGGTCCCATTAACACACATGTTCAGGTCTTTAAAGTCCCACATTTCTCTAAGTCACTATTCATTTCTTTTCATTATTTCTTCTCTCTGTTCTTTAGATTTCAAAATCTCTATTACCTTTAACGTCACAATTTGTTTCTTCTGCCATTTTAAATCCTTCTAGTGATTTTTTTCATTCAGTTACTGTACTCTGTGACTCCAGGATTTTCATCTGCTTCTTTTTTAACTTCTATATATTATTATTGATATTTTCTAATTGATGATATAACTTACCATTTCTTCATTTAATTCTGTAAACATAATTTCCTTTACTGGGCATGGTGGTACATGCCTGTAATCCCAGTACTTGGGAGGCTGAGACAGGAGGATTGCAGGTTCAAAGACAGCCTCAGCAACATAATGAGAATCTCAGCAATCTAGCAAGACCCTGTTTCAAAATAAAAAAATAAAATAAAATAGGGCTGGAGGTGTAGTTCAGAGGTAGAATATACCTGGGTTCAATCTCCACTACCACAAGACTAAAAATGTTTTTAAAATTATCCTTTACTTCCTTTAATTTTTGAATATATTTATAGTAGGTACTGTGGAGTCTTTGTTAAATCTGACATTTGGCCATTATCATGAGCAGTTTCTATTGCTGGCTTTGTTTCCCCATCTATGGGTCAGATGTTCCTATTTTTTGTTTGTTCATCTCTTTTACATTTTATTGGAAATCGGAGAATTTAGGTATTATATTGTAACAACTCTGGGCACAGTGTCTTCTTTCTTCACACTCAGAGATTGTTAGTGTTATTTGATTATGTACTTGTTAAGTGACTGATTATATTATTATAATAACGTCTATTTATTACCTTCCCTGGTCCCTTCCCCACTACACAGTGTGAAGCTCTGAATTTGTTCCTCACAGGATACAGCCTTCTCCATGCACACAGTCAATACAGAATCATGGTGGCTTTAGCAGGGTCCTGTTTCCCAGTCCTCTAACCACACCCAGCTAGTAAACCCCACTACCTGCTGCCTGATTTTCTAGTGTTTCCAACTATGCCCTGAGGCATACATTCCTCCAAGGATGAATCCAGTTACATCCTAGTTCCTTTCCAGGCTAGGTTTTTGAGCTCAGTCTTGAGGTGTGTTCTGATGCCCAGAGGACTCTTCTGAACTGTCTCTTTCCCGAATTCTCTGCACCAAGTTAGCTGGCCTCTGGTTGAGCATGCGTGTTCGATGAAATTTTGGAATGTTCTTAATTATTGCTCATCACAACTTCATCATTTTTGAGAGTACCCTTAGGTTTGAACTTCCCAGCTCTATTCCAAATAAACTCTTTACTGAGAAGAGCTTCAGAACTCTGTTTTACAGCTTGCCTCTCTCCCTAGGCAAAATAACAGAGCTATAGCTCTGTATATAAAAGCTTTGAAATATAGTAAATTTCTATCTGAATGACACTTCAGCTTAGAAACGGGTCATTTGACAGGAGTGGGGGATTGGTGATTGCCTCTACTTTTCTTGACCAGCTGTCCTGGCATAGAATCTCCATCCTAACCAAAGAGTCAAAGGGAAGGCCATTTTGGACCCAATATTCTCAATATACCGCATTTAAGGTAAAGACTCCATCCTAGGATATGGAAATGAGGGGAAAAGGGAATGGCCACCTCAACAGTTAGTTGGCGAGTAGATGGGAAATGTTGCTGTCTTCCCACTCCTGGAAAATACCATAGCCCTAGACAGGGAGCTGGGTAAAGAGGAAACCCTGGCTTCCTGGCTGTACCTATGTAGAGGAGAATTTTCAATATATTGGATTGGAAGAGGAAATGAGTGGTTGGTTCATGGCTATATGATATAGACTTTCTCTGCTTTTACTGAGTTTTAATAAATTTTCTTTAATAAATGTTTCTTCATTTTCTGTATCCCCTTGGGGCCATCACCTGCAAGATTAAATTGTTGTTTTAGAATATTTTCAACAGTTTTGCTGTATAATAGGTAGTCTTTTCCTTGTAAAATATCTATTTGTAGTTGAAAAGACTGCCAGCTTCTTTTTAAAGCTGTAATTGTGAGTCCTCATAGAGTGTTAATGAAGTAGCATGGGTAAACATAATCAAGTGATTAATACAGACTTACATTTTATCAGTATAAGTGTTTTGGTAATTCTAGCATATAATCTTTTTGGATACAAATAGTTTATCTTAATTATTTTCATATATCTAACATTTAACATAATATATGAAATGTCATGGATGTTTAGTGCATATTTTTTGATTGAGAGTTAATACTTTGAATTATATAAGACTGAAGAAACAAGGTTTAAATACCATCTCAAACAAAGGAATGCCTCTTGGTGTCTAATTGTGTCCAGGCCAATAGTGTACAAAATATGAGGTTATAAAAGTGCTATTGGGAGAGGGGATATCTTATCTTCTACTGATGTAGTATCACAGAAAATCTGTAGACATTTGTATATACAAAACTACATTCATAATAAAACCTTGGAATCAATATTCATTCTTAAATATCCAGTAATTATAAAATATTTAATCATCTGAGTG
The DNA here is from genome assembly GCA_004027185.1 of Glis glis. Taxonomy (NCBI): domain Eukaryota; kingdom Metazoa; phylum Chordata; class Mammalia; order Rodentia; family Gliridae; genus Glis; species Glis glis. Next base: position 14,814 of record PVJS01017243.1, read on the forward strand.
ATTTATATGTATTATTTGTTATTTTTAGAATAAATTCATATTATGTGAAAATGATGGCAAGTTAATCTCTATTTCCATTGTACATATTATTTGCCTCTTATTTTTATTTTTTATTTTTTTGCAGTACCGAGGATTGAACCCAGGGGCATTCTATCTCCACACTACACCCCCGGCCCTATTTTTTTATACTTTACTTTAAAACCGGGTCTCACGAAGTTGCGGAGGGCCTCACTAAGTAGAGAGAGAGAGACAGAGAGAGAGAGAGAGAGAGAGAGAGAGAGCTGAGGCTGGCCCCCCGCCTCCCAAAGTACTGGGATTACAAGCGTGCGCCACCACGCCCGGCTTGCCTCTTATTTTGAAAGATAAAATTGATATTTATATATTGGTCTTGCATTCAGAAAGCTCAAGTCATTCAGTTCTTAATTTTCAGAGTGTCTTTGTGGATCTTTTGTGTTACATATTAAATCATGCCCTCTGTGAATAATCTATGTTTATTTCTTTCCAATTCTTATATCCAATTATTTTATTTTATTTTCTAATTTCATTCCTCTGGTTAGGACCTCTAGAACAATGCTAAATGTATCTGTTAACAATAGATAGTCTTTTCTCCTTCATTAGGTTACAAGGAAAGCTTCTGGTATTTCACTATTAAGTATCAGGTGTTCGATAGGTTTATTTGGGTTCCTTTATCAGATTAAGTATGAAAAATTAATAAATTTTTTGTGAATGGTGTTGAATTTCTTTAACTTTTATAGCTATACTGAGATACTACACTTTCCACCACCTTCTAGTAGTTCATTTAGCTACCAATGGATTAGACCCCTGATGAAGTTACAGCTTCATAATCCATCACTTCCCCAAACCCCCCTCTGAACATGGCTGCATTGGGAACTAAGCCAACACATGGGATTTGGGGACATCCCATACCCAAAACATAATACTGTGGTAATATTTTGTTTAGGCTTTTTTATTTTATGTTTATTAATAATTATACTGCAATTTTTATTTCATATACAAACCCTATTGGGGTTTTGTGTTCCAATTATTCTAGCCTTAGGAAATGAGGTGGACGGTATTTCCTGTTATTCTGTTCTCAGCAAGTTTTAATATTCAACTTAATTCATTCCTAAATAGTAAAGCCCCAAATATGTACACGTGTGTGAGAGGAGATGTGTGTGTGTACAGATTTTTCACTATTTATATAATTTCTATAATATAAGAGTTTATGGCGGGATTTCTTTCTTTCCTTTTTTTTTTTTTTTGGAACTGGGGATTGAACCCAGGGTCATTCTACCTTTGAGTTACACCCCCAGCTGTTTTATTTTTTATTTTTTATTTTTATTTATTTATTTATTTATTTTTGCGGTACCAAGGATTGAATGCAGGGGCGTTCTACCTCCGCGCTACACCCCCGGCCCTATTTTTTTATGCTTTATTTTGAAACCAGGTCTCACGAAGTTGCGGAGGGCCTCACTAGATAGAGAGAGAAAGAGAGAGAGAGAGAGGAGAGAGAGGAGAGAGAGAGCTTGCGCGTGTGCTGAGGCTGGCCGCGAACCCGGATCCTCCAGTCTCCACCTCCCAAAGTACTGGGATTACAAGCGTGCACCACCACGCCCGGCTTATTTTTTATTTTGAAACAGGATATCTCTAGGTTTCTTGGAGTATCGCTACATTACTGAGGCTGTCTTCGAACCTGCGATACTCCTGTCTTAATCTCCCAATTACTGGGATTACAGGTGTATGCCACCATGCCCAGCTTTTTATTTCTTTTTACAGCAGTTTTGTAAGTAATATTTTTATAGATATTTCAAACTTATTCATATAAAGTTACTATAAAATATTTGAATAATTTTAATATCCATAATATCTGTAGTTTCTTTTTTATTACTGATATTTATTTGTGACTTTTATTTTTTAATCAATTGTAACAGGAATTAATCAATTTTATTAGTTGTTATATTAAATCTACTTTGGCATCATTGATCTAACATATTACAATGCTTGTTTTTATTTCATTAATATTTGCTTATCTTCATTATTATCTTCTATCTGAATTTTGAAGATTTATATTTTTGCTCTTTTGTTGTCATTATCTTTTAACTTCACCACTTAGATATTTTAACATTAATTTTTAGTCTTTCTTCACTTTTCCTACAGTCATTTGAAGTTTCCCTATGAGTACTGATAAAGTAGCATTTCATTAATTTTGATAATAATGTAATTATTCTTCAGTTTGAGACACTTCCCAGTTATGATTATTATCTGAAAATTTGACCCATCACCTCTTTTAAAATTAGGTTAATTTCTAAACATATGAAATTTACTAAATTTTTTTATTTATTGCATGGTTAGTTGACCCTTGGTCAGATAAAAAAGCTCTATGATTTCCACAGTGTAATCTGTGGTCAGTTGACCATGTCCCTTTCCCTTGCTGCTGAAATCTTAAAATGATGAAGGCACAGCCTTCATCATTGGAGTCTCACAATGATGGCAGCATTGATGTCTCACAGTGATGATGTCACAATGATGAAAGCACCTCTACTGACCTATGCAGGACATCAGCATTGACAAATACAAACCCTTGCTTCCCTAAGACAGTCAAATTTGGGGAGTTGTCCTTAGATACAAATACCCTATGTGATCATTTTTCCGGAAACCCCAAGTCTATTTGATGTTCTTTCAGAAAGCAAGCAATTCTGAGAATTCCACACAATCATCAAAATATGCATTAGCTATATCAAATCAGCGGTAATGTACGGTTACCTAACAATATCATCATGTATTGTGATTTATCTAATATTATCCCAGCTTATTATGATTTCTTAAATTGCTTACCTTAAAGTTTATTCTTGTTTTATGCCACTTGACTGATTTAAACACTAAAAGCATGTTCACACTAAATGCATTTTAGAGACAAGAAATTTTACTATTTTCAAGAGGAAATATAAAACAGTTTTAAGTAAAAACTAAATGTCAATAATCATACTTCAAGTATACTTATTAAAAGTATAAATAGTACTATAAATATACTAGGATTTACTTTGTAAGAAAAAAGCAACTCTTTGATAGTATTTTCAAAAATATTATTCTCTATCTAGAATGGTTTCTACATAAGTTTCCTTATATTAAGAAAAGTAAATATATAAACTGTTAAAATGTTTTTAGTGTATTATTCAGGTGATAGTTTGTCAAGGTAGAATATTTTTAAAAATACAGAAAGATAATTTTATAATTTGGCATGGAGCTTATACTTAATTGGTACCATGAGACTGCACTATTATTTGACTGTATCTGCAAATTATACTATCACAACTAAACAAACCACATTGCATATAATTTAGGGGAAACATGCATTAAAACAAATTAGCAAACTGTTTACACCAGATCATTTTCATAATAGTGTTCAAAGTACAATATAAATACATCTTTTTTAAGATTCTAATTGTTACTTGAAAGAAAATATCAGAAAATGCATGTTAAAAAAAAGTATGAGGAACATATGCAAAATTACCCTGATGGGTGTGTCAAAATACAGCAGAAGCCCACGGCAAGCTGATGAACTAGAAACAGGGAAGAATTCTGAGGGGTTCATAGTTTTTTCTTCCATATGAAATACAGAAATAAAAAGAACAGGCTTCAATAGAAAACATTTTAATTAGACATTATCGAGAAATGGGTTTGAGACATCCACTTTTAATTCATCCTCCTGCCACAAATTATATAGCACCATTTTAGACATTATCATTGTCTGCCAAAAAAAAGGGCATGAGAAATGACAAGAAGACACCACTAGAAGGTCTTTTTCTTGTTTCTCTTTTACAGGATTGCTGTCCCAAGATGCAATTGTAAATAATCTTCTTTCATTAGTTAAATATTCATTGATTCTACTCATATTTGAATTCTGATAGTATTTATTCTGCATGAGACATGCCACTTATTGCTTCTACTTTTTCCTTTATGAATTGAAAGGGCAATGAACCAACTTGAATGATGATTAAGTGTGAAAAGTGTTTACAGAATAATGTCTTGCCTATGAACTTTGTGCCATGAAGAGTTTTATTATGCTATAATTTTACATTTGTATAATACATTTAAAAAACAGAATATGTAACACAAATGTTATTCAGTTGTTACCCTTAAACAAGAGAACAGGTCAGTATTGTCTGCATTCACTTCACTTAGAAGTGAGATAAAAGAGGCAGGTTTAACTGATGCATTTAAAATTCATATAGACCAGACATAAGAAAAAATACTATAGTAATGGTTAGTGGGTCATATAGCTATTATCACTGTTATCATTATTGCCATTGTTTTAGGAATCAACCAAGAGCACTCGTATAAAAGAAACTATGATTTTGCCATTAAGGTCAGATGGAATTGTCTAAATAGAAATTAAGGTTGCCAAACAAAAAGGCTATGTAATAATTTGCCTCAGGATATTTGAGTACCCCTCTCCACAGCATAATTTCAGGAAATCCTATATTTTTATGTTATTATAATTAAACACCTATGAATTAGTGTTGGGGAGATGGAGTGATTTTTAAAGATGAAAGATTACTAGACATTTTATTTAATAAAGATGAGTGTGAGACAAAGAAAAAAATGCTGCATGAAAACTCAAAGAAGAAAAGAGAGAAAGAGTAAAAGTATTGCAATAAAAAGGAACCCAATTTAAAATGTATGAACTAGTCACCATGGGTGGGGTGGGAACTCCCTAATTCCTGTCATTGGTCAGTCCAAGTCTGGACTGGGTTGTCTCTGACTGGATTCAGTTTTTCAAGCAGCTTCTCCAGGAGTGTCTTTCCGTGCTGTTCTTTCTCACCCCTGTCCCTTTCAATCTTCAGATAATTGGCTGAAATCTCAGGCAGACTCTTTCCACAAGGGAGTATTGCTAGCCTTGAAAGTTTCAAGCCTATATCATGTTCATTGCCTATGATCTCAACAGAGTATTCTTTTTCACGTCTTATAGCAAAGGTCAGGAGAGAATTTGATTAATGCATTTATGCCAGAATTAATTGCTTTGGTCAGAGAAGATATATTCCTCTCAGAACTGGACTAAGACTTAGCCTCAAAGGCCCATGTGAACTGCGTACCCGAAGAATTTGTTAGCCTGTGGTACTTCCTTTTAGCAAACCTAGGAAACACAAGTATATTCATACAGGTATGTTCATTTGTCAAAACTTACCAATCTACACTGTGCATTTAAAAATGCATCTTACCTTAATAAAATGTGTCACAAAAATACTTTATGACAAGAAATTTAAAAATTATTCAAGTGAATAACTCCCTAGAAAAATCATACTTTGCAAAATTTGGCGTTAAAGGAAACAGAAAACCTGAAATCCTTTAATCACTAATGACATTGTGTCAGAAATTTAAACTTTTCCTACAAAAATAAATAACAAGCCTAATATTAATTATAATAATTTGTAGATTTCCTTGTACTTTCTATGTAAAATTATTTCCTTTACATTTGTTATACCTCTTTTCTGTGTATTGGTACACAAGCTAAAAGATCCAGTAAAATATTTAATGAAAAGTATTTAATGGGAGGGATCAATGGTAAGATAAAAATCATTGAAAACTTTCAGAAAAAGATAGAAAATGTCTTTATAATCTCTGAGTAGGTGATATTTTTGCAAACAAGATATAATAAACACAATCTACAATGAAAATTTTGGACAAATGCTACTACATTAAGAAGAATGACTTTTATTGACCAAAAAAGTACAAAGATGGAATAAATGAACTCATAAAAAAGGAGGAGCTATTTCTAACAAGTAAATATGAAAAGGAATCTGGTATAGAATTTTTATATATAAAGACTGACCAACAATTATATAGAACCAGAACAATGAGAAAAGACACAAGCAGGCATTTTAGAGAAAAGGAAAAAATGCTGATAAACACAAAAACTGTTTTTACCCCAGTAGTAATAAGGGAATATTTTAAGTTGCAACAAAACATACTTTTTGCACATCAGATAAATAGAAATTATAATCTGATAGTACAATGCTTGTGATGATTTAGAGCTGCAGAAACTCTCATTCTCTTGGTAGGGATGTCAATAGCAGCATACTATTATCTAGTAAACTTCAAGTACAGGTACATACTTAATAGCAGTTCCACACCTAACTCTAAGTTCAAGAAAACCTTTGTCTGTGTATGAAAGGAGACTTTTACAAAAGTATTTATTTTTATTTTTTTTACTGAGTGCATTGTAATTTTACATCATATTGGGGTCCAGAGTATTAGAAAATACATACACACAGCTCTTGCCCTCCCCACTAGGTCCCCAACCCCTCACTCATCCTCACCCCACAAGTCTTTAAGATTGGAATTGGCAATTTTGTATACATTCATAGCATTGTTTCTACTATTGCATTCTTTATGACTTCACCCCCTGCCCTAATCACCCTCAGTCACTCCCCCTGAGTCTCTGTTCATCTAGCTGATGTTGCCCTTATTTCTGAATATATCTCTAGCTTCCACATATAAGAGAGAAAATACAGTTACTCATTCTTTGAGACTGGCTGTACTCAGTATAATCTTCTCGGGTTCTATCCATTTTCCTGCAAATGGTGTAATTTTTTTCTTCTTTATGGCTGAGTAAATTTCCATTGTGTGTATATACCAAAGTTTTGTGATCCACTAATCCATTGATGGGCATCTATAATTTGGTTCCATAATTTGGCTATTGTGCTGCTATGAACATGGATATGCAAGTCTGATTATAATATTCTGATTTCATTTCCTTTGGGAAGATGCCCAGGAGTGCTATCGCTGGGTCATATGGTAGTTCCATTCCTAATCATTTGAGAAACCTCCACAATGAATTCCAAAGTGGCTGTAATAGTTTGCAGACCCACCAACAGTGTAATAGGGTTCTTATTTCCCCATATCCTTGCCAGCATTTATTATCATTTGTGTTCTTGATGAATGCTCTCCTAACTGGAGTAAGATGGAATCTCAGTGTAGTTTTGATTTGCATTTCCCTGGTTGCTAAAGATGATGAACATTTTTTTTCATATATTTCTTGTCCATTTGTATTTCTTCTTTTGAAAATAATCTATTCAGTTTGGTTTCCCATTTTTAATCGGGTTATTTGTTTGTTTAGTGGTAAGCTTTTTAAGCTCTTCATATACTCTAGATATTAGACGTTTGCCGGATGGGTAGATGGTGAAGATCTCCCATTCTGTAGGCTCTTGGAACACCCTGTACAAAAGTATTTATAGCATCATTGTTACTGACTCTGAAATCTTAGAAGCAAGCTAAATAACTATCAATGGAAAATGGATCACTGTTATTCCAGAATATAACAGTAATATAACAGAACTACATATTTTGATGTGAATGAATCTCACAACCCTAACAAATATCTGAAAACACTTAGTCAATGAAAAATGTAAGGACTGGGGCTGTAGCTCAGTGGTAGAGTGTTTGCCTAGCATATGTGAGGTTCTGGGCTGGATCCTCACTTCTGGAAGGAGGAAAGAAGGGAGGAAGGAAGGAAGAAAGAAAGGAAGGGATGGAAGGAAAGGAAGGGGAGACACATAGTGTAAGACAAAGTAAAGTAGTGTATATTTACATTTATATTCATACCAGTTGTTTATATCTGTTTTATTTTTTTGGCCATGTTGTTGTTGGTTTGTTTTTCAAGAACACATACAGAACATTAAAGAACTAGAAAAAGTATTTGGACATGTAGGCAATGTTTCAATTCTTTTAGGGAACATAACTATTTTGCTTACATATTTTCTCTCATTTGTCTCCCAATTCTCTTTCCTTATTCTAAACCCGGCTTCTCATTATATGGTTCTGAAGTGGTTGATATAAACTTCCTTGAAGCTTTTCCTAAGGAAGTACCTAATCTTGGTATATTACTGCTCCTCTGAACAACTGTATCTTGCACTGACCTAACCCAGAGAATAAGCGATGCCAGGCACACGAAAAACAAAGAGACAACCCAAAACATGTTGGGATGTAATACATTGAGTTTCATAAATTCCAATATATCAACTTTAGAATAAATATTTCCAACAATCAACTATTTCCACGAGTCTAAATTTTACTCTTTTTGATTTGCAAAAAAGAAAAGCAATGTATGTAAATGCAATATTATACAACAATTTTCCAATTTAAAATATTTATTTATTATCAATGCATTGCTAATTGCTTGTGATTTTGCCTTCTGTAATTATGCTAATATAGTGAATAAAATGTAATCTGCGGTATTAATTTTTATATCTATTTTTCAATTGGATGATTCTGTATGCATTAATTTATGGTTTAGATGCATCTCATCTATTTTGGGTGTGTAAATATTTTCTAGTTCACTTATTTGCCTTTGCTCATTTAAATTTAATGAATGAAGATTTCAAGTCACTTTGCCAGGTCCAGATACCACTCTACTTATATTTCTAAGAGTTTAATAGTTTACGTGACACATAATATAGCATTTCATTTTAATAAAGTATCTTCTGTATAAATACAGTAAGTATTATGCCAAGAAAAGTCTGGCTAATGTGTGTGTGCATATATCACAGTCTATGTTTGTGTGTGTGTATATATACTGAGCTAACGCACTTCTATGCCATTAAAGCCAGTGATGTATTTTGTGTATGAATTAAGCTTATCAGTTAAGTGTATTTGAAGGGAGCAATGTAGTGTAAATGTTAGTTTCACGTGTAAATTATCTATAATATCTTGCAGGCAGTTGAGTTTTAATGTATCCCTGAGTCCCTTGAAGATAGATTTAAACATAGAGACCTCAAAAACCAGAAAAACTCTCATTTATCAACACACTGGCCTAAAGTACAGCTTTTTGAACACCACCCAGTTAGTTTCCTGTTTTAAAAGCTAAAGCAAAATATATGAAGCTTAGAATATGATTAGAAGAAAACACTCAAATGAATACATGCCTTGGAAATAATATTCACAAAATAAAATGCAGTAGCTATCGGTCCTTGATGGCTTCCCCAACATTATTATTAAATGTTATCAGGAAAGTTCTTCATTTAAGAAAAAATAAGAGATTTAAAAAATACAATTCAGGCCACTTGGACTTGACACTTCACAAAGATAGCACTAGTTTTATCTCACTTGACATGGCTGTATGTGAAGCTTTCCAAATTTTCTGTGTATATAATTATCAGGATATAAGAAAAAACATGTATCTTGTTTTCAGAGAAATTTTCTTATTTTATTATGGTTTTGAATTAATTTTCCCTCTTGTTTAATGTTCCTCAGAAAATATGAAATTAGGGAGGTGAAATTTCCCACAGCCCATGAGCTAGGATTAGCTTTAGTAGTGAGCTGGGGCTGGAGACCAAAGAAAGGGAAAGAAAGCATAAGTATAGTTTTTATTTATCTAGCTAATGTTCATTTTCTAAGTGCCACTTGAAAACAGACACAATTCTGAATTTGAGGATATTTTGAAAGACAAAGATAATCTCATGTTTGGAGTTCTTGGATACACATATCTGATAAGTCATTGTAGTTTGTAAAGATAAATGAAACACAGTATGCCCACAGTGTGGTATATACCTATGTCCCTAACTGGACTGCATTGTATCTGATAAGGTTTCTGACACAGACAGAGGGAAGATACTCCAAATCTTAGCAGGAGGGAAGATACAGAACCATGTGCCAAGTGTGTTATGCCAAGCAGAGAAATCAATGTTGTGCAAATGTCAATTCCTTATCCCTGTCCACTGTTTCAATTTTCTTCTTCCTTGATTAGTATTCATCTTTAAGGTCGAGTTATATCTTCTTGCTATATCCTTTCTAAATCTCAAATTAATTATATTTTACAAATAGGGGAGTTGGCTTTGTAGTTTGTGAATGGATTCCTTAGGAAAATCGGCCAATAAATTGGAAATAGATTTCTAATTCCATTTTGTAATATGCCTATTTAATACTATGCCATATTTCAATAAATCAAGAAAATTATTGATGACAAGATATACTAGGGAGCACTCAGAAAATAAAACCATTACAAGATTGACTATAAAATGGATTCAAATAAAGTGATACTAAAGGTCAGAAAAATCAACATTAAATCAATGAAATGTAGAGTGATTAAAGATTCACAACTGAATAATTCTTTATAAGCACCCTATCATTTAGCAATACGCCTTGCAGAGAGAAAACAGGAGAGTCATAAGGTCTCCAAATATATACTGAGCATCCAGAAGGTGTCAGGTATAATTCTGAATCTTCAGCCTGTATTAGAGAAGAAAAGCAGACATTGTTTCTCCTTGTGGATATGCTGTGTGTTTTTTAACTGGCTAAACCCACAGACCTTATGAGGACAATGTCAGGCAGTTAGAGTTCACTTGTATACCCCATCTACCTAGCTCAGCAATACTCTACCAAGTTAGACAGGTTCTTGCAAAAGATAACAATCTAAAAAATACTAAGTTGTAATCATACAGCCAAGAGAAACAAACTAAATACTATATGTATTTCTTTTCTTTTTCTTAAAAAATGCATATTAATGGTTTCTTGTATGCCAGTTTCATTTTTAAACCTTTCCTCTGACTATAGGAGCTGACGCTGTAGAAGCTCAGTGTAAAAGATTTGAAGTGAGAGCCAGTGAAGATGGCAGGGTGCTGTTTTCTGCAGATGAAGATGAGATTACCATTGGGGCTGAAAAACTCAAAGTTACAGGTACTGTAGATTGAAGTTTCCCTGAAACATTGATGATTTATTAAACAAATTATGCAATAGCACAAGAAGCTCCTTAGTAAGATGTATGATTCCATGCCTAAAATTGAGTAGCTCACAAGCTTTTTCAAATAGTCTTCAAATGAATGGTATGTGGCTGGGGAGGAGAATGTAAATGTTTGTGGCTAATCATGTATAGAAAAGTGAAGCTGTATCTCTCAGGTAGATAGAGGAAGGTAGGTGTGGGTGGTGTAAGAAAAGTTGGGGTACACATGCTGAGTAAAGACAATGAAAGGTGAGCTGGGCGTGGTGGCACACGCTTGTAATCCCAGTACTTTGGGAGACGGAGACCGGAGGATCCGGGTTTGCGGCCAGCCTCAGCTCTCTGTCTCTCTCTCTCTCTACCTAGTGAGGCCCTCCGCAACTTCGTGAGACCCGGTTTCAAAATAAAGTATAAAAAAAGAGGGCCGGGGGTGTAGCGCGGAGGTAGAACACCCCTGAGTTCAATCCCCGTACCGCAAAAAAAAAAAAAAGAGAATGAAAGGTGAACAAATCAAAGTTAAAGGAATTATTTAAAGTAAAAGTTAATGCGAAGAACCACATGGAAATATTAACCTTATAATTATATAGGGAGAAAGGGTTATAAGTACATTCTTGTTCTATAGGGCTTATAATTATCCACAACATTATATAAATGAAGAAATAGTGCTATTACATATATTATTTAGAAGTAATTAAGTTGTTATTATAATATTAGAGTTACTAAAGCCAACCAACAACAGAAATTTAAACAAACAACAGAAAGAGTTAGAAGTAGGATGGGGAGTTGGGAAGAATTTGATGAAGACAACTTTAAGCACAATCTCTCTGAACTACTTGATTTGTAACCATGACACATATTACTTTTATAGAGTGTTTTGAATTTTTTTTAAAGTACTCAAAGGGTTCTATATTTTAAAAAAAGGAAAATGAAATTTGTTTCACTTAGTGTTTCAACAGATGAATGGATTACAAAACTATGGGATGTGTACACAATGGAATTTTACTCAGCCATAAAGAAGAACAAAATCATGTCATTTGCAGGGAAATGGATGGAACTGGAGAACATTATGCTAAGTGAGATTAGTCAGTGACAAAAAGTGAGAGGTCAGATGTTCTCCCTAATATGCAGAAGCTAGGGAGAAAACAGGGCATAGGGGGGACTCCAGATAAAGGAGGAGAAATCTTAGAGGAATGAAGAAGGCGACCTAACTGAGGGAGATGGGAGGGGGGAAGAGAGAAACACTTCAATGGACATGATGTACATACACAAACTTACCAAAGTCAATCACTGTGCTGAGCATGGGAAGAAGGAAGGGGAGAGGGAATAGGGTGGGAACTGGGGGAGGCTACATGAGTGCTGTGTGCATGTATGCCTCTACCACCCTGATCTTCATCAAGATGTATGATTACAATGCACCAGTAAAATAAAATAAAATAAAACTCTAAGTCAGATATTATGAGTTATTGCCATATTTATTTAGGTTGAGTCCAGATGAGCCATGTGAGAGCAGTTAGCCTGACAATTGAAGACTATAGGCTCTGCTTTCATTCTCTTTGGGTTGAATCCTTCCTCCACCACTCAATATATTAAAGAAACTCTCTTCATCTCTGGTTTTAACTTCATCTGAATGATTGAAGCTATGATATAACCTTACTGTTTAAATTGTACCTGGTTGTGTGCCTGTGCGTGTTTAGAATTCTCTCAGTACAAAATGATGAGGTTGTTTTAGTTCTTTACTTTATTAACAAAGATAACATTGATATTATTAATTTCCCAGCCATAAGGGCCTGTGTTGATTTCAAGAAAGATGTATTTTTAGATGGTGATGAAACTCAAGAATTGTTATTGGGTATCCTCACTGAGCATCCCCGGGGCTGAGTTGTACCCCCCACCTCACAGCCACTATCCCCCATGTCTTGCCTTCTATTGTGAGCATGTCCTACTGAGGGGTGGGATCTGCACTCTTGGGTGGGTGTCAGGGTGGTCCCCATGACAGCCCATTTGCCTGCTCACCCTGGTTGTTTTAGCACCCTTTTGGCTGGTCAGGAAAGGAGGCATGCACGGAGGGTACAAATTAACTTTCCTGAGTTTTGAGTTAGAAGACAAGGGAAAACATAACCACATGAGCACCTTGTTTGGCATGGAGCACAGGCATGTCAGAAAAGACACCAGCTTTAGTACCCAGGAAACTAACATTTCAGTTGCTGGTTCGTGAGCCAGTGGGGAGCCACTGGAAAGACATACCCTCAGGGGGACTGAGCAGATGTAAGTTCAACAGTTAGCAATCTTCCCACCTTGGTAGTGCCCATGGATTATCACTGTTGAGACTAACATAATCTGAGATCAATTTGAGGATATTACATATTTATCTAAAAATCCTTTTATTGATATGTTCCTATTAGACACTTTGCATTTGTAAGCAAAAGGAGGGTCTAGAATTCTTGGCAGCTTTTATGATCTCCTGGTTTTTGTATTACTTTGACTTGTCTTATAATAGTTCCAAGTAAAGTGTTGTCTTCACAAAATTATACCAATTAATTGGCTTTTTAAATTTTTCCTTGAGGCATGTAGATACTCACTTTCCTTTTTTTTTCAGTATTGATACTGGGGATTGAACCCAGGGACATTCTACCTCTGAGCTACATACCCAGCCCTTTTTATCTTTTATTATGAAACAGGGTCTCACTAAGTTGCTCAGGGTCTCCCTAAGTTGCAGAGACTGACTTCAAGCTGTGATTCTCCTGTCTCAGCCTCCCAAGTACTGTGATTACAGGCATGTGCCACCACTCCAGGCTTCCTCCTTTTCTTGGTAGCTTGGCTGCCATATACTGTTAACTGAATTAAGTCAAGAGAGAGAGTGTTCCCTGAAATGCCTAAATGTTTCTACTTAGGACCTTCATCTGTTCTCTCTCTCTCTCTCTCTCTCTCTCTCTCTCTCTCCCTGTCTCCCTCCCTCCCTCCTCGTACCCCTGCTTTGTGGGTGTGAATATATGTGAGGGTGTGTGTAGATTGTGACACATACCTGTACATATCTTAGGTATGTCTCACTCTTGCTCTCTCTCTCTCTCCCTCCCTCCTCGTATCCCTGCTTTGTGGGTGTGAATGTGTGTGAGGGTGAGTGTAGATTGTGACACATATCTGCACATATCTTAAGTAGGTATGTCTCTCTCTCTCTCTCTCTCTCCCCCTCCCTCCTCATACCCCTGCTTTGGGGGTGTGAATGTGTGTGAGGGTGAGTGTAGATTGTGACACATACCTGCACATATCTTAAGTAGGTATGTCTCACTCTTGCTCTTTATCTCTCTCTCCCCCTCCCTCCTCATACCCCTGCTTTATGGGTGTGAATGTGTGTGAGGGTGAGTGTAGATGGTGACACATACCTGCACATATCTTAAGTAGGTATGTCTCACTCTTGCTCTAGTTTTCCATTTCTTTCTCTGTCTCTAACATCTGCACATAACCTTGTGCTTATTCTTAATAATTCTCTTAATCTGTTCTACATCTTCCAGTAATCTCAGATATATTAATTAACCAGTTTTACAACAGAAGTCTGTACCACCAAATTTCAGAAAATAGTAAATAATAAAATAATATAACTTGGAGTCATGATAGTAGTAGCCAATCAGACTTTTTTGTAAGGTGTTTAAGCATAATACGTAGAAATAGCAAGGGCTATTCTACAAGCAACCCTGACTCTTCACCTAATTATTCAGCAACTCTACATCATTACTAAAAATAATGGTAAATTAGAGTATTTTAGTTTGAATATCCCCCAATATCTGATCATATTTCCGTTTCTCAAGAGGAGCTCTTACTTATTCCCTCAGACACACATAGACGCTAATATAGATATGCACACTCAAATGCCTGCTAAATCCTTACTTTTTTTTACCAGAATACCACATATTAATTATATAGCAGCTTTATTCCTTCCTGTAATACTTCTACATAAAGGGAAATAAAGATATCAAAGACAAGAATAATTTAGAATTTCACATGCATAGAGGAGAAGATTGTGTATAGCATAGCATGTAAGGTAAGGGATGGGGATTGATTAGAAACCTCACATATACTTTAAAGCAGCACTTGAGTCATTTGACAAATAACACTACAAAGAGACACTGACTCCAGGGTGCATCAGATAAATTAGGTATCTTTGCTGACAAGACTTCAACTTTACATGTGACAAGAGATGTGGATTATGTTTATTCAAGAACTATAAATTTATGGCATGAAAGTTTTCTATTTAAGCAGTATCCATAGGAATTAAAATGAAAATAGATCCCTTCTGGCTTGATATTTTATGAACAGTGACATTTTGTAAATGCACTTTGGTTTCAGGATGACAGAAGTGAATGAATTTATTTAAACAATGAGTATGTCTATACATCTGAGGCACATCGTTTATGATGAAAATTATTCATAGAGCTTGTATAGCTCAGGATATCTGCATTTACCCTACCTAGAAAGGAGCTGGAATTTGCCGATTTCATGCAATGACCTCTAGGATGCAGGTGGCAGAAGTAAAACATCAAGCTCTTACCTGAACACCACCAACCTGGATGCCCCATCACCATGATGAATATTCATCTAATCAAAATTTGTAGTTTTGTTACTCTTTACATTGCTTGCCCCTATCAATAATGATTTGCTTGAATTAATTTAAACATACCTATTTGCCCTTAGCATGCCACCTACATCACTTAGTTTCATGCTTTAGCTCACATATGTGCGCTTTAAAACTTTATTTTCATTTTCTGTTACCAACAGTGGGCCAAAGATATTATTAAATGTAATAATCTTCTGAGATCTGAAAAATAAATAAAAGATATAAACCTTTACACACAGAAGATTCTTAAATTTAGTGCTTTCAGGCAGAATCAATCAACCGTAATCTGCACTTTCATTTGTATTCCCAGTAGTGTATAAATTTAGCTAACAAAGTGTGGCTGTAAGTCCTTCAGCTTTAGAAGGTGAAAGACTTCAACCATATAGAATACCTTCATGCTAAATTAAAAACTATTAACAGAAGATCCTGTTTTGCTTAAAAGAGGCAAGGGGAAAGTAGCAAAATGTATGAGAAGAAAATATATCTTTTTTTCACCCCAGACAATAGCAATTAAAACTACCAGTTTGAAATAACAGAGAAAGGCAACCCTGCGTGCACCCTGTGCCCTGGTGTTTGTTTGAAAGCCCAGAGTATCACTTCTTTGTCTCTTTTCTAATTGAATGATTGGAAGGATAGACAAGTTCCAATGCTTGTTTGACAACAGAAGAAAGGATTTTCTGAAGAGCTGTCTTTTAAATTAAACACCATGCTTCTGGGTTAGAATCAATATTTTCTGGTTTGTTTTTATTAGCTGGTCTTCTGCTTCCTTGTTCTTGTCTGTTAAATTAGCACATTGTGATGGGATCAGTTTGGAATCAACCTTTCTATTAGGTAGGGCTATTGTTTCTCCCAACTGTCCCAAGGCCAAGAACATGGTAATGCTCCGGCAGCAGGATGGGGCTACTTTGAATAGCGCCTGAAGAAATGGGATTGGAACAGGTACTGAAAACAGGGATGTACAATCACTTAATTTTCTCTGGTAAAGTCATTCAAGTTTATAGACATGGGTCCATCACTCAGCTCAGTTTACTCATTGCTCCTTCTATTTCCTAAAGGCAAAGATTTCAGACACTAAACGTAAGTACTATTCCATCTTTCCCTTCAAGTCTCTAGGTGGAAATAGACTTCAGATTTTGAAGTTCATAAACAATAAACTATGCACTTGTCATAAATAAGCTGTCTCCGCTGAGTACCTTATAGTCCTTTCCACAAATTAGTTTATTTTCTAAGCTCTCATTTATTTTTCAGACATTTACTGGTGCATTGTAGTCTCACATCATTATGTAGTTCATAGTGATAGTGACATACTTGCACACAGCACTTGGTGAGCTTTCCCCTGGCTCCCTCCCCACTACCTCCCCCACCCTTCCCCATACAAGATATTGAGATTGGCATTGGTATTCTCACATATGTACATAATGTCAATGGAAGTGTTTCCTTCATTAATTCTCCCCCCCCCCCGCCCGCACTCCTTCCCCTAGACCTCCCTAGCTCCACTGGAGTTTCTCCTCCATTTTCTGAAGTCCCTCTTGTATCCAGATTACTCCCTAGCTTCTACATCTGAGAGAAAACATCACCCTTAACTTTCTGTGACTGGCTAATCTCATTTAACATAATGTTCTCCAGGTCCATCCATTTTCATGCAAATGACATAATTTTGTTCTTCTTTATTACTGCTAGGCTCTCATTTAAATGTTTCCTATTTTATTTTGTAAAAACAAAACTTCTTGAAAATATAATTGCATAATGAACATGTGAAATGTGAGGAAAGTTATAAAAATAAGTTTTATAACTTTACCCAAAAAAAGTAACTGCATTCATTATTTAGTGCTTTAAAGTTTTCCATTTGGTGTTTAAAGTTTTTCTTATAGCTTCAGGGGTTAGATCTACAAAATCTCTTGAAGATATAATTAATTCTGCCATTGTATAAATGAGCAGTCTGATCTATATATATCATGATGTTGTTTAAAAAATTCATTACTGATGGAATATGTAGTAGTAGCAATTCTTGCAGTTTGTTTCTGTGCTGGCTGTCCATATTTCCTAGAGGCTGCCCATATTTCTTCTGATGTTTCCCAAGTCTCCTGCCTGCAGGAATAGTCCATCAAAATCCTCTCATGATTCAAATTTTTCCACTTCCCCTCTGCTGCATCTTTATTTCCTTTTGTTCCAACAGCTGGAAAACACCATCCACTTTAATAGCTCGTGTGATTACATTGCCAAATGACATTATCCTGATACCTAGATAACCCAGGAAAATCTCCCTGTTGTGTGACCTATTAAATAGTAGCCTTAATTACACCTGCAAAATGCATTTTCCATGAAATGTAATATATTCACAATCTCTAGGATTTAGGGTAGGATATCTTTTGCTGAAGGACACAGGTCATTATTTTATCTACCACACTGTTCAAATTATTGAATTTTTCTAGGCCCATGTTTTTTTCTATCAAAGGAGTACTATAAGAAGCACTTAACACATTGATTTTTTTTGCCACTGGGAATTGAACCCAAGGGAATTCTGCCACATGTGCTGCACCCCAGCCCTTTCGTTTTGTTGTGTTGTATTGTGTTTTGAAACAAAGTCTTGCTAAGTTTCTGAGGCTAGCCTCCAACCTGCAATTCTTCTGTCTCAGCCTCTCAAATACTGGAATTATAGACATGTGCCACCATGCCCGACAACACATAGAATTTTGATAAAGAAAAAAGAGATATATTAGATAACTTAGAGCCAACTCTAGCATGAATTTGGTATTTGATAAATGCTATTTCTACCAATAATTATAATTTCCATTATCATTCTTATTAGCTTTATATTGGTAAAATAAGTACTTAAGAAAGAAAATAAAAGATATTAGACAATGGATAAAGAAAGCAAGAGAGTTTGAAAATACTTATAGAAATAGTGTGTTAATATTAGAAATGTAATATTACTCTTTTCTAGGTATTGTTATTGGAAGACTTCATAAGAAAATGTAAAATGAAAGATAGAAGACAATAAGTAGAACTAGTTATGTCCTCCAAACAGTAGCTTTAAGCAATATAAATTTTATTTTTCTCTCACATAACACCACATATGAGTACGTTCTACAAATCCCCTAGCAACATACGGTGAGCAGGGATGCAGAGATCAGCCACCTCCCTGGCCCAGGGTTTCGCCCTTCTCCATATGGTTGAGGCTGTCACATGCTGTCACGTCTGCATTTCAGCATGAAAGAAGAGGAGAAAAGAGAAAGTAGGGGAAAATAATTTTCATATAATCTTACAACTGAAAACAGTTTCTATCATTTATCTCACCCAAAATTTAGCCATGTGTTTGCGTGTAGCTCCAAGGATAGCCAAGACATCCAAACTGTAATGCCTATGTTCTTTGTTAAAACTTGGAATGTGTCTTCTATTCATAAAAGAAGAATGAATTAAAGGAGATAATGAGCCATTTCTTCCATAGGAAGTGATTTAATAACACAGAAATGCTAGCATATAACTGCAAAGGGAAGGAAATTTAAAATGAATAGTATTAATATTAATTAGACAATATCAACCATTAAATTATATTTTCACTCTTCTTGAAAAAAATGTGATTCTAATGCTGAAGAAGGAAAAGGTAAGAGTATAACTCCTTTCTTCCATGTTGCCTGCAACCATCCTTCTAATGCTCACTATATTACTTCAGCCACCAGCATCCTGGGTTCATTAGTCGGGAAAAAGAAAAAAACTGTTCTTTCACTCCCATATATTCTATAAACACTCACAATTCTCCCAATGTGTTTTGTTTTGTTTTTGTCTCATGGAAACATAAGTGAGGCATGCTCATTTTATTTATATTTTCTCACTGTAAAGGAAAAAGATGAGATATGAAGAAGAAAGGGAGACAATAAGGAAAAGCAATAAAATAATTCAAAACATCATTTTAACACAAGGGAAAAAGATGTGTATTTATTCCATTATTAATATCCTTATTATACATTTATTTGTTTAACCAAAATGTATTGAACGCATACTATATAACAAATACCACATTATGTTCTATAGAACCTAGTGCTGAAAATGATGGCATTGATCCTGTCAATGTGGTTTTAAGGTCAGTGAACTTTCTCTGTAAATGGGACAGATAGTAACTATTTTAGGCTTTTTGGGCTATACAGTCTGTTACAACTATTCAATTCTGCCATTGTAGGGTGAAAATAACCATAAACAACATGTAAATGGATGAGCCAGCCTGTTTCAATAATAGTTTATTTATAATACTCTTTTGGATTTCATATTCTTTTAACAAGTCATGAAATTTTTATTTTATTTTATTTTAAAAATGTGTAAAAATATGAAAACCATTCTTGGCTCACAAACAATGAAAGAAGAGGAAGAGAATTTGGTTTGGCCCATGGGCTATAGTTTGGCAGTTCCTTCTACAGAAAGAGAGATGAGACAGCCGGGCATGGTGGCGCACGCTTGTAATCCCAGTACTTTGGGAGGCAGAGACCGGAGGATCCGGGTTCGCGGCCAGCCTCAGCTCTCTCTCTCTCTCTCTCTCTCTCTCCCTGTCTCTCTCTCTCGTTCTCTCTCTCTCTACCTAGTGAGACCCTCTGCAACTTCGTGAAACCCGGTTTCAAAATAAAGTATAAAAAAATAGGGCTGGGGGTTTAGCGCGGAGGTAGAATGCCCCTGGGTTCAATCCTCGGTACCGCAAAAAAAAAAAGAAAGAAAGAGAGATGAGAAATCAGGAAACAGAAAAAGTAGTCATTTTTCAGCAGCCTATAATGGTAGTACCACAAATAATCCTAGATCTAACATTGGTTCAGTTATTTTTTTCCCATAGCAGAAAAGGATTTACCAAGAATCTAATAATGCTTAAATTTGAGAATACCAAAATTTGTTCTGTCATCTGATCTGAAAACTGAGCAAAATAACACATTAATTGCAAAAATTTAAGAATTCTATTTTATTCTTTGCCAACTTCCCCAACACAGGAAATGTTGAGTCCAGATAAAGGTAAATTGAACTGCAGATATCTTGAGGTGTATCATCATATGTCTTTGTGCTTGCAGTCACATTGATTTACACCTAAGTTACTGTTAGTAACCATTGTAGACTAGAATAACTTGCAGGAATACTTTCACAGATCACCGTGCTGGCTTACCCAGCATGATAAGGTCCAAGACATAAGTCATATCACAATGCAAATATCTACTCTATCTGAAAGTATGCATGTAATGGAGGATAAAAGTAATCTGAAATGGCAGTACTTGGGTGGCTGAGACAGGAGGATCACAGGCTCGTAGCCAGTCTCAGCTACTAAGTGAGACCCTGTTTCAAAATAAAGAATAAAAAATAGGGCTAGGGGTATATCTTGGAGGTAGAATGTCCCTGGGTTCAATCCCCAGTACTGCAAACAAACAAACAAACAAAGTAATTAAATAAATAAATATTTGAAATGTAGTAGAAAAGAAGCAAGTCTATGGAATAATGTTCTAATGATCAAATTGTAATTTCAAGCATATTTTTAATTGGCATTGCATCTCATAATAAAGGAAACTTTCTCTTGTTCAGAGTTATATTTTGCAATGCAAATACACAAATGTGCATGCAAATTAGGTTTTTATCAGTTTTCTATGTTTATACACTAAAATCCTGTAGTAGTACTTTAAGCATATGAGGTAATATGTTTCATACATCATAATATATTGGATCACATTATAATCTGATGCATAGTTATTTACTTAAGCCTGTTGAATCCATCTAAAATAGAAAGTAAAATTATAAATGGGAACTACAACACAAATAAATGAGTGTTTTGGTGGCATAGTGCTTACACATATTTATTAACTGGTCAATGTGTGTTGGAGAGGAGTAATTTGGTTACTCTGTAGACTCCTAATTTTGTTACTCCAATCTTATAGCTCATATAATGTAATGATAATTTTTAAATGCACATTGAGTTTTATATCAGCCAAATGGTGGAGTAAGCAGCTCCACCAAGCGTTCATCCCTCTAATAGAAACATCAAAAAACAAGCAGAAACTGTCAGAACCAAATTTGTCAAAACTCTGAAAAAAGAGTCAAAAGTCTACAACATCCAAGAAAATACCAAAAACAATAAGAACCAAGATATCTGCCAGGCGTGGTGGCGCACGCTTGTAATCCCAGTACTTTGGGAGGCGGAGACAGGAGGATCCGGGTTCGTGGCCAGCCTCAGCGCGCGCACTCTCCCTCTCCCTCCTCTCTCTCTCTCTCTCCCTCTCTCTCTCTCTCTCTCTCTCTCCCCCCTCTCT
>PVJS01017244.1:0-12078 GCA_004027185.1 Glis glis
AAAAAAAAAAAAAAAAAAAAAAAAAGAAAGAGAGAGAGAAGCTGGCCACCTCACAGGGACACAGACTTTTTCATAAGAAATGTTGAAAAGGGTAAACAAATGGCACTGATGAGGCGGGGGCAATGCTGGGGGCTTCTCAAGGGGGGCAGGCACCTTGGGAATCTTCAAAGCCCTTCTTGAAGGGGTGGAGGCTGCTCCCTCCCATTGCAAGCTGTTTGTGGCCTGGGGCTCCCCAGGGATCCGGGTCCTGGTGGCCTTTCTGCACCCTGAGGGAGGTCTGAGCTGAGCCTGACTGCAGCAGGAAGGATGTGACCATGGAGGTTTTAGATTCAAAGCTCCTGCCCATTAGTCTTTCCATTTGCCTCTGCCTTATCTCATCTCCCCTTTAATTGGCCGCGATCCTCTTTCCCCTTGTCCCATGCCTAGGCAAGGCACTATACCATATACTATACTAGACCATACACTATAATATACACTATACTAGACCTTATTCTACCTTAATTGCCTCTGTAAAGGTCCTGTCTCCAAATACAATTCACAGGCTACAGTTGTAGGGTTTATGATGTCAACAGATTAGAGAGATATAATCCAGTCCATTGGAGCATCCCACTTGGAATCCAACTTCACCGGCGTAAAAAGGATTGGTGTTGAAGGTGGAAGAAGCCCTGGGAATGTCAGGAAAGATAGCTGTGGAATCAGTCTCCGGGGACCTTCAAGGTCTCCCTTGGACAGTGAGCCAAGGATGGCTTGTGGCCATTCCACATACCAGGTTAAATAAGTAACATAACCAGGTTGAGTAAATGGAGACAGAGCCAGTGCCAATTTCCGCGAAGACCTAAGGAGACATAATGCAACCCGGAATTCAAGTTTCCTCCAAGACATTCCAGAGATAGACTAGTGTTCAAAAAGAAGCAAGGAAGAGCCTTGTGCTGCAGTGCTGAATAGGGCTCTCACCAGAGGTGTTGCAGACACAGGACAGAATGGAGACAGGGCCACCCTGGGCTCCAGCATTCACGTAGGGCCACCCTGGAGAGACACAAGTGAACCAAAGTGCCATGAACACAAATGACCAGGGAACGAGACGGGAAGGCTGAAAAACACTCCAAGGAGACATGGTATTAGGCACTGAATGTTTGTGTCCCTTCAAAATTTGATGAAGTCCTACCCTCAGTGTGGTTGCATTTGGAAATGGGGTGCTGTCGTTTTAATGTGTCCCCCAAAGTTCATGTGACACAAGCTCCAGATTAAAATGGTAATGGTGTTTGGAGGAGGGACCTTTGGGAAGTAATTAGAATCAGATGAGGTCATGAGGGAGGGGCCCCCATGATGACATTAGTGACTTTATAAGTAGAGGAAGAAGCCGGGCGTGGTGGCGCATGCTTGTAATCCCAGTACTTGTGAGGCTGAGACAGGAGGATCGCAGGTTCAAGACCAGCCTCAGCTACTTAGTGAGGCCCTCCACAACTTAGTGAGGCCCTCCACAACTTAGTGAGACCCGGTTTCAAAATAAAGGATAAAAAATAGGGCCGGGGGTGTAGCTCGGAGGTAGAATGCCCCTGGGTTCAATCCCCGGTACTGCAAAAAAATAAATAAATAAATAAAAAGAAGAGGAAGAGAAACCCCAGCTAGCACACTTGCTCTGTCATGTTATAAAGCAGCAAGAAAGCCCTCCCCAGATGATGAACAGATGCCAGCCCCGTGCTCTTGGAGTTCCTTGCCTCCAGAACTGTGAGGTAAATAAACCTCTACTCCTTATAAATTTCCCAGTCTGTGGTAGTCAGTTATAGTTATGGAAAACAGACAGACATGGAGCTTCTACAGGACTAAATACAGTTAAATGAGGTCATAAGGGTGGGCCTTGATCTAGTAGGATTAGTGTTCTTTAAGAAGATATATCAGATCTCTCTCTCTCTCTTTCTCTCTCTCTCTCTCTCTTTCTGTCTCAAAAGGCCTTGTGAGGACGTAGCAAGAATGTGGCCATCTGCAAGCCAGGAAGAGAGCCCTTAACAGGAACCAATTGGATAGCACTTTGATCCTGGACTTACTAGCCTCCAGAACCGAGAAAATAAATGTCCATTAATTCCCACTCCCCCAAAGTCTAGGGTATTTTGTTATGGTAGACAAGCAGACTTAGACACAAAGTGAGAGAAAAACTCCACAGTTGCTTGCCAAGATTCATCTGAGGGTCCAAGACAGCCGGCCTGGACCCTGGATCCTGGACCCTGGCCAGGCATGTCTCCCTCACTGCAGTGGGTAATAAGCTTGGCTTCGTTTGATCAACAAACAGGTGGTCTTTCTGGAGAGTTCACTGTTGACATACCTTATCATTAGCTTCTAATGGAAAGGTAAGGTCTTGGGTTGTTTTCTAGGTCCATTTCACATCTGAACACTTTGGAAGAGTATGAGAAACCTCATAAGAAATAACTGAAACACCAAGCAACTCCTTGCCTTTCTTGGATCTCTTACTGTGGACAGGGCTGCAAATATTAGCAAACATTTGCCACTGGGGGCTCTGGATGTCCCTGGAATGTCTCCATGACTGACAGCTTGCACATCATTTGTACCTGGGACTGAGGGACTCAGCTGGGCTGAGGCCCCTGTACCACATACCATAGTCTGAGGCCATGCTGAGGGGAGACATGGCCGACTGGGGTCACTTGAGAGCTGATCTCAGATCGGATGTTGGCTCCATGGTCTGGAGCTCATGTTGACTTCCACTGATGGTTCTATGGCCTCATTACCCACCACCCTTTCCCCACTCACCTCTGAACTTTGACCCCTTGTGTTCCAGGACTCTACTTATAGTTCCAAGGATTCTTGGGGGTCCACTGTTAGTGATGTATTTCACAGAGATCAACTGTTTTATGAACAGCTCTGTTACACAATGGCTCATGTGTGGAAGGTGTGGCCCCAATGCAGCGATGTTCCTGGGCTCTGACCCCATGAATGAATTAATACATTGATGGATTAATACTTTGATGACATTATTGGAAAGTGGTGGAAAATTTAGAAGGCCGGACCTAGTTGGAGAAAGTAGGTCACTAGAGGTATGTCCTGGAAGGGTATATTTTGTCCCCAGCCCCCTTTATCCCCTCTCCCTCTCTCTCTGCCTCCCAGCTCCCATGATCTGAGCAGCTTTTCTCCCCCATGCTCTCTGCCATGATGTTCTGTCTCACCTCAGGCCTAAAACAATGGGGTCAGTTAGCCATTGCAATGGTTTGGATTTAGTAAGTCCGCTGAGCCCTCATGGAAACCAGGCAGCCATGTTGGAGATGAGGCTTGGTTGCTAAAGAGGGGTCCCTAGGGGTATGGCCTTGAGGATTATATAAGGTCCCTCCTCCCCTTGTTCTTTTTCTTGCTTCCAGCCTCCATGATGTGGGAACAGAACTCTCTCTCTTTCTCTCTCATCTATCTATCTATCTGCTTCCTGCAGCCATTCCCTGAGTTCTGCAGACCTGGCCTGACATGGATTGAACCTCTAAAATCTCCAAAACTGTGATCACAGAAATCTTCCTTCCTTTAAGTTGGGTGGTCAGTTGTTTTGGATTACAGCAGTGAGCATATTGATTGAGACAACCAGGGACTGGAACCTCTGAAATCATAAGCCAAAATAAGTCTTCCCTCCTCTAAGTTGCTTTTCTCAAGTGTTTTGTCCCAGTGACAAAAAGCTAATGCAAGCTTCCTGAACCCTCACTAACGACAATAACAACAGCAACAAAAAGAAAACAGGAAGAAAGAAAAGATAAAAGGACCTTCTCCTGTGATTTTACATGCATTAGAATGCTTTTGGCTATAGGTGACATTCATCTAACTAAATGTAACCTAAATAAATAAGGCATTTACCATCTCAACAGACTTTTGAGGAAATGCAGTTCATTGTATCAGTGATGCTCAGAAGACTGAAGTCTTATGTTTTTCTCCTCTGTCAGCCTTGGAGTGATAGGAGCATGGCCCCCCATGGTCGCCAGATGGCTGCCCCAGCCTGAGCATCTTGTCTTTAAAAGACAGTATCCGAAAGTAGCAAGGTAGCTGTGGGGAAATAAGACTCCCCTGATTTATCAGTGTTCCCATATAAAGCTCCAGCCTCCCAAGACTCTTACCTCCAGGAGAATCAGATCTGTAGCCTTTTGTCTACATGGTCTAAAAAGATAATAAATTTCTCTCATCTCTTCCGAAGGACCAAATGGTTACAGCCCAGATTAGGGACCCAGGTCAAGCCTCTAAGGTCCAGGAAGACTAAGGGAAAGCTGTGCTATGCTCCATTTGGCAATTTTGTCATGCAAGCATCATAGAGTGTGCGCAAACCTGAGATACCTTTGATGTCACTAGATGATATGATTTTATAAAACCATTGTCTTCTATGGAGTCATAATAAATATACTATCTATATATCTAATCATTATGCTACACATGACTATATTTCCAAGGAAAATTAAGTCAGGAACACCTCTAGGTCTTAAAAGCTGAGACACAGCTGGATTAATTGTGTTTTCAGGTGAGATTTTATTTATTTACCAAATGGCTAGAATAAGGGGGAATCCTTTAAGGAGAGGAGACTACTCTTTCCCTTTTATGAGCAGTGAAAAACCATTACCTTTTGTCCTCATCTATGAAGTGTCAGGTCACCTGTGTAGGAAAAATTCCATTGGCTCTTATCATCATGCCTCTTGCATAAATACTGGGACAAGGTGGACAGTCACATTCTTTACTACAAGGTATTTGTTTAGTAAGAAATCTGTGACTTAGACTACCCATTCCATGGTTTGAATAGCCCCTCTAAAACTCATGTTGAAACTTGATCCCCAAATTTATATGCTGATGGTCTTTGGAGGTGGGGCCTTTGGGAGGGAATTAGGGCCTGATGAAGTCATTAAAGTAGAGCTCCCATTACGGGGCCAGTGACTTTATGAGAAGAGAGAGACTTGAGCTGGTATGCTTGCTCTTAATCACCATTTAATGCCCTCTGCCATGTTATGATGCAGCAAGAAGGCCCTCACCAGATTCTGGTACCACTCTCTTGGACTTCCTTGCCTTCAGAACTGAGTGAAAAAAACCTCTATTGTTTATAAGTTACCAACTTTCAGATATTTTGTTACAGCTACAGAAAACTGACTAAGTCACCCCGAAAGATAACTATTAAAAAACCAGCCATGGGGCCAAAGTCTCTCCTCCATCTTTCTCTCAAAATGAAGGAAACCCTTTTCTAAAATCCTCCCCCCCCAAAAAATGTTTGTTAGATTTCATTGGCCAAAAAATTGGATTATAAACCTATCACTAGCTAAGAAGGTAAAGCTTTGTTGTCTTCAGCCTCTGTATTGGAAGCAGGGTTGGCCACAAAGGGATGAGGACAGAAGAGCAGCTGTGTGCAGGCAATTAACATGATTGGCCACATATTATTGATATTAACAGTGACAGATGTGGTCTTTCCATTAAGCCTATGCTTTTTAGTCAGTTTTTGAAAAGTTATTACTTTTCCCCATGGTTCCCCAATGCTAGATTTTATTACCCATTCCAATTTAATTTGTATTATATTGAAAATTACACGTGGATAAGTTGCTGTGATGGAAGGGTAGAAAATTAATGGAAAGAGTGGTGACTCCCTGACTCTTCTGAAAAATCTCCAAGCTGGCCACAGCTCTCCTGGCGCTGAGCTTGTGAGACCAAGCCAAGGATACATGTTCTCTTGTGACAGCTGCATCCCACCTGTGTCTGAGTTCAGTCCACTAACCCAGGGTTAACTGATAGCAATTGAAGTGTCATGACTGTGTGGGGAGACATGACTCTCTATCAAACTTAAATAATTCACCCACTTGATTATTTACATCAGAGAATGATGTTCTAATTTATGGATCTTTGGGAGTTTCCCCATTGTGATCAGAAGTACATGCCCATACCAAGGTTTCATTGCCTTTGATAAATGCCTGTCTCACACGCACAATTTTCTCTCAAATGCATACACACATACACTCACATGTGCACACTCATGCATACACTCAAACTCTCACACACACTCATACCCACTCATACATATTCTCTTCTGACACATTTCCATACACTCACATGCACATGTTCATGCACACACACATTCTAAGCCACTACTGAGAAGGGACACGCTGTGGCCTGTTGTACTCATTTTGTATATAATCTACATTTTAAGATTATTTTTCCTGCATTACTCAAATCTGAATATCACATACCCACAGTAATTTGTAATTTGAATAGTTGAGAAGAGAACAAAGCTATTCTCTCCCTTTCGATGAAAATATAATCCTGTTCCTAAAGCTTAAAACAAAATGTCTCGTATTTGTCTATGTTGTCTCCTAAATGGAACTTGCGGGGATTGTTGGGTTTGAGGACTTCAGCACAGGGCATCTCTCACCCCTCTTTTTCCCCCTTTAGCTGATCTCTTTTTGATCTCTCCCCTGTGTCCAGACTCAAAATCACCTGTTACATCCACAATTTCTTTTTGTAGTTCTCATTTCATAGTATAATTGCTGCTCACCCGCTGTCCAAGGACTCATTTGGCCAGGCCCCCTGACCCTGACCAGTGCACTGTAAGAGGAAGTACTGGGTGTTAGACCCAGGCCTGGGCTTCCAAGAGCTGCTGCCTGATTCTTGGTGGTCCTCTGTGATGGTAATCTCGATTAGCAACTTGAACGTATTACAAAACACCTAATATTATGTGTCTTCTGGTGTGTTGCTGAGATGATTGGCATGTGGAACAGCAGATTGAGGGAGAAGTCCCACCCTGAACGTGGGCAGCACTGTTCTAATAGACTGGGTCCCGATGAAAGGAAGGGGGAAGATGAGTGGAGGCAAGGCACTTCTTCCTGAGTGAAGGTGCGTCTGCTCTCACCTGGGATATTGGACTTCAGACCTTTTGCTTTTTAAACTGTGTTTACATTGATGTTTCTCCAGGGAGTTTCGTGCCCTTTCTGTCTTGGACTGGGACTGCATCACTGATCGCTCCTATTCTGAGACTCCAGCTCTTGGACCGCTTGACCAGCTGCTGGTTCCTCTGGCTCTCCACATACAGGCGGCCACTTGGGACTGCATTTCTGAGTGTAAGCTGTTTGATAAATCTCTTTTTATAATATACATATCCTGTGAATTCTGTTACTCTAGAGAGCCTTGACTAATACGCCCCTCCATGGTGACCATGGATACCTTGTCTCCCAGAAGGCTCTAGAAGTTTATGCCAGGGGCTCCTGGTGTAAGTTATAAAATTTTTCATTTCTTGAATAGAGAATAATGAGTTCATACATGAAGAGAATTAGCAAGCACCCAATAAGTGTTCGCTTTTCTTCTAGGCCAATGACTTGTCTACAGTCAAATAAATGAAAATATTTTATATTGAGTCTAACTGCTTATGATCATATATTTAATCTTTTAATACTTATGCAAGTGATTTCATCTTAGTAGAATATTTAAATTCATGTTGATATTTAATTAATACCAATGTGAACATTTTTCTCCAGATTGAAAATATTTCTGGTATAAGAGTTGGAGAAATCGGATTTCTTTTAGGATCTCCTCCATTATTCTTAGAATCCTACTTACATTTTTGGCTGTCTATAAGAACTGTGAATTATAAGAACTCAAGAGTTAGCTTCTTTCAGTTGCAATTATGATT
Organism: Glis glis; assembly: GCA_004027185.1. Lineage (NCBI taxonomy): Eukaryota > Metazoa > Chordata > Mammalia > Rodentia > Gliridae > Glis > Glis glis. The sequence goes on from PVJS01017244.1 coordinate 7,634, forward strand.
CATCAATAAAAATAACTTGTATTCATGTTTTCTGGATCAGACTCTATCACATTAAAGATCATATTAGGTTGTGATCATCTATGATTACATCAAGTATTCTGAGATCCTTCTTGGGCAACAAAGTGAAGATTTCTGATTTTTTCGAGTCATTGAATGATAACCTCTTACCTAAGGGATTGCTCTCTATGGTGTTTGGGGGGGGATTAGGAAAAAAAGGAGAAAATAAACTCTTAGTATGAAGATAATTAGCCAGAGCTTCATCACTGTATTTATTTGTGGGCTTTCTGTAAGAAGTCTTCTTTTTTACCACAGCTGGTCAAAGACGATTTTTATCTTATTGTATTAGAGTAAATTGATAACATTATTGACTAAGAAAAGCCAATCACACTTAGGGGGTGTTTACTAATTACTCTTTATGGAAGAACTCATTGTTCTCTATCAAATCATTCGACTCTGCAGCAGCTCACCCCTACATTGGCGATTCTTGCTCCCCCTGCTCACAGGGCTAAATCTCTGTTTCTGTCTCGGTGATGGCTACTTTCCTGCCGCAGTGGTGGAGTTGAGTTATTGCTACAGAGATCATATGGTCTGCAAATCCTAAAACACTCTCTTTTCTTTTACAGAAAATGTTTGCCAATTCCTGGTGTAGATAAAATTCATGGTGGGGTTTGGAATGGAAATCAATATTTATTAGAGTCACTCTATTTTCCAGTTTTCAAGAGATGACAAAAGGCCTCCTTCTATTATCTTCCATGTCTATAAATCTCAATCCCAAACAAATAACACTCCTGGCCATGGAGCATGTTGTTCCTAATCCACTCAACTTTATTTCAAGTTAAGCGAAGAGATAAATGTCTATTACCATCTTGATGAATGCCATGGGAATCCTCAAACACATGCAACAAAAACACCATCAGATGGTAGTAAATGTTTTAAGTTTTAATCTTCTGCCCATCTGGGCCCAGAACGGCAAGAAGACGATTTGTTGCACATTATTGGAAATGGGTTTTGAACCTCTCTGCATTGTGGGCAGTCCGTCCCATGTGGCCTCCACTGGAGGACAGGGAGCCTTGCCAGGGAGTGCTCAGCATCCTCCCGTCTTCCCCCATACACACTTCACCTGACAAAAATGGCTGAATCCCCACATTAACATGCTATTACTTTTTCATCCCTTAAAATCATTTCTAAATTATGTCATCTTATGATCACACGTTTTAGATTGGGTATTAGCAAAACATGAGTTTAAAAGGGGCCTGGATAATTAGACATTTCAGAGAATTTATCCACTAACAGAAGGGACAGATGGTAGGTCTAGGAGGCCAGAGCTTGTTCCAGCTGGAGGGAAGTGACTTACTTCTATCATCTGGTGCCTGAAGAAAGCCCGTGACGATGGGCGTGGATGCTGGGTTTACGGAGGAACTCGCCCGGAGGGCGGTGTGTGCCTAGAATACGGTTGGGGAACGCCAACTTCAAACATTCTCAGTAAGGGGTCACAACCTTCTGTTTAGGAAGGTTCAGGTATAGGTTTTCTTCTAATTTGGATGGGGATAAGTTGTGGGTCCATTCAGTTTGGTGGTTTTATACCAGACCTTGGACAATGAACTCAGCTGTTGGATGTACTGACCTTTCAGCAAGAAGATAGAATACGCCTGGCCCATCCCAGTGGCCCAGGGTTGGGAGGTGAACACTGGTCTAGATTTAACTCTTAGTGTATTATTTCCCCAGGGCTTCTGTAAGAAGTCACCACACACTGGGTGGTGTAAAACAACAGAGACTCGCTCTCACAGCTCTGGCAGCCACAAGTCCAAGATGAAGGTGTCAGGAGGGCCGTCCTCTCTGGAGGTCCTGAGGGAGAATCTGCACTACGCCTGGTGTGCGGATTTTCCTCGTGTCCTGTGGCTGCCGGCAGTCCCGGGCATTCCATGGTCATAGATGCACCGCTCCACCCCTGCCTCTGTCTTCACACTGTGTTCTCTGTGTGTGCGAGCCTGTGTCCAAATCTCACTCTTATTATGAAGATACCAGTCAATAGAGGACCCACACAAATCCAGGATGACCTTGTCGTAACTTTATGATACTTGCAAAGATATGATTTCTAAATAGGGTCACATTTACAAGTACCACGTAGGGGAACACAATTCTACCCACTACACTTAACATGGCTTTATCAGGGAGGCCTCTACTAGTGAGTCAGGCCATTTCCCTCACAGCTTTTGCAACTGCCACACCCTCATCATGGTCTGTACGTGGCTTTCATCTGGGATCCTGTGTAGGGATTCCAGGGAGCCCCCTCCTGCTCCATACTCTCTGCATTGCTCTTCCCTTCACTCTTTCTTGGCTTCCTCCCCACACCCAGGTGGTTCTAGGGTCTGATCAGAAGTGGCCACCAGCTGGTCTCCTTGCATTGCCCTCTTGGCTGTAGAGAGTAGGAGGACCTGGGTTATGGTCTGCTTTTCAATACTTAAAAGAGGAAATCGTGGTGGTGGGGGGAAGTGTAGCTCCAAGCCACCCATGGAATGGTGTTTGGGTTTCCATTTTCTGGGTCTGACAAAGGATAAAGAAAGCTAAGAAACTTAAAAAAGAAGATGGGGAAGGAGAAGAAGAGGAGGAGGAGAGGGCAGGGAAGAAGAACAGAGAGGAGGGGAAATGGCAGGTGGAGAGGTGGCTGTGGTGACCATCAACGGCGTGGCCACACAGACACTGAGCCACCAGGCAGCTCTATGTGCGAGACTCAGGGTGCTAACAATGGGTCGATTTCGCAGTTCTAGCCAGTGGAGTGAAAGCCAGAGCCCCAAGCAGAAGCCAATGGGACAATGTGAGAAGCGGCTCTCTAGCCTCGTCCTTTGCAGGAGGAAGAAGGACCTTAGCTCTAGGCTAATGTAGGGCTGGGTATCTAGAAGCTGGTGCTGGATCGGCTCTGCCAGTTGCTGTCTGTGCCATTGGGAAGGAGTTGGTGGAGATCTGTTCCAGGCACCTTGCTTCATGAATGGAGCAGGTGGACAGAGCCCACACTGCTGGGCCACAGCAGGGCAGGGACCTCTGATGCAGCTTCTTCCTTCCTGTCTCTGTTCAGGGGGAGAATCAGGGAGGCTGTGCGGTCAGAACTCTGCTTGAGAAGCCGGGCGTGGTGATGCACGCTTGTAATCCCAGTACTTTGGGAGGCGGAGACCGGAGGATCCGGGTTCGTGGCCAGCCTCAGTTCTTTCGCACTCTCTCTCTCTCTGTCTCTCTCTACTTAGTGAGGCCCTCCGCAACTTCATGAGACCCGGTTTCAAAATAAAGTATAAAAAATAGGGCCGGGGGTGTAGCACGGAGGTAGAACGCCCCTGGGTTCAATCCCCAGTACCGCAAAAAAAAAAAAAAGCAAAAAAAAAAAACAAACAAACTCTGCTTGATCATGCCCATTGTGAATCTTTGGGCAAAACAGGAGCAAGGTGATATTAAACAAAATGTTTTTTTTGTGGTACTGGGGATTGAACCCAGGGGAATGTAGTCTACCTCTGAGCTATACCCCCAGCCCTATTTTTAAATTTGAAACAGGATCTCACTAAGTTGCAGAGGGCCTCACTAAGTTGATGAGGCTGGCCTCGAACCTGCTATCCTCCTGTCTCAGCCTCTCAAATACTGAGATTACAAGCATGCACCACCATGCCAGGCTAAGCAAAATGGTTTACCACTTTTAAGGTCGGAAAGTAAAACAATGCAATTCAAGCTGAGCATGTTGGTGTACACCTGTAATCCCAATACGTGGGAGGCTGAGACAGGAGGATCGCAGGTTAGAGGCCAGCCTCAGCAACTTAGTGAAACTCTCAGCAACCTAGGGAGACCCTGTTTCAAAATAAAAAAGTAAAACGGGTTGGGGTTATAGCTTGGAGGTAGAATGCCCCTGGTCAATCCCCAGGGCCTCCTCATACAAATGCAATCCAAGTATTTCTAGATGCTATGTGAACTAAAGCAAAACAAACCAAAACCAAACAAGAGAAAAACAAGAAAACCTCAAAAACTCACCAGTTCCTTCAGTGGCCTCATTACCAATGAAGTGAGTTTGATTGCACTAAGGCTGTATTTGCAAAACTGGATTCCTGCAGATGGTTTGTCTGGCAGACGATGCCTGAGAGGTAATCTGTACCCCTGAATCCACCTGGACCTTCTAACCACACTTGCCTTTCTTCATCTGTGAAATGGGCATAAGAGGAGGCTGCCCCAGCGGGCTCCTGTGAGGTGAAAGGAGTTGGGTACGCATGTATCGCTAAAGTATGCTGACTTTAATTCTTTGGGATAAATACCCAGGAGTGGTATTGCTGGATCATATAGTAGTCCTAGTTTTAGTTTTTTTCGAGACACTACAATATTGATTTCTATAGTGGCTGTACTAATTTACATTTCCCAAAACAATGTACAGATGCTCATTTTTTGTCTGCATCCTCACCAGATTTACTGTTATT
>PVJS01017244.1:12178-36503 GCA_004027185.1 Glis glis
AGAGAGAGAGAGAGAGAGAGAGAGAGAGAGCTGAGGCTGGCCGTGAACCCGGATCCTCTGGTCTCTCTGCCTCCCAAAGTACTGGGATTATAAGCGTGCGCCACCACACCCGGCTCTGTCCATACTTTTAATTATTTCCTTTGCTGTGCAGAAGTTTTTAAATTTGATGCCATCCCATTTATTGATTCTTGGTATTATTTCCTAACTATAGGGGTGCTATTCAGGAAGTCATTGCTTGTGCCTATATTTTGAAATGTTTCCCCTCTGTTTTCTTCTCCAGGTCTTTGATCTATTTCGTGTTGACTTTTGTACAGGGTGAGAAAGAGAGATTTAGTTTCACTCATCTACACATGGATACCCAGTTTCCCCAACACCATTTAATAAAGAGGCTGTGTTTTCTTCAACATAAGTTTTTGGCACCTTTGTCAAGAACCAGTTGACCATAGCTGTGTGTGTTTATCTCCATGTCTTCTATCCTATCCCATTGGTCTGTGTGTCTGCTTTTATGCCACAAGCATGCTGCTTTTGTTACTATGAATCTATAGAATAATTTGAAATTGGGTATTGTGATGCCTCCAGCATTGTTCTTTTTGCTCAGGCTATTCTGGGGTTTTCATTCTTTCATATTTTCATATGAGTGTGTGTGCGTGTGTGTGTGTGCGTGCGTGTGTGTGTGTGTGTGTGTGTGTGTGTGTGTGTATGTTACTGGGGATTGAACCCAGAGGCATTCTACCCCTGAGGTGCACCCAGTTCTATTTTCTTTTATTTTTTTGTTTTGAAGCAGTGTCTCACAAGGTTTTGCTGAGAGTCTTGCAAAATTGCTGATGCTGGTCTTGAATCTGTGATCCTCCTGTCTCAGCCTCCCCCATAGGATTTTTAAGATTATTTTTCTAGTTCTATAAAGAATATCATTGGTATTTTGATGGAGATTTCATTGAATCTGTAGATCACATTCATTAAAATAGCCATTTTAACAATATTAAATCTGCCTATGCATGAACAGGGCGGTCTTTCCATTTTCTAATGTCTTTTTAGTTATTTATTTTTATTTTTTAATTTTAATAGACTTTAATTGGTGCACTGTAATTATACATCATAGTGAGGTTCAGAGTGATAGGAACATACATACAAGCAGGGAACTGCACATCAAAACTACACAGAGATTCCAAGTCCAGTTAAAATGGTAATCATCAAGAATGTAAACAATAACGAATGCTGGCGAGGATGTGGGGAAGTAGGAACCCTTATACAGTGTTGGTGGGATTGCAAATTACTGCAAATACTATGGAGATCAGTGTGGAGGTTCCTCAGAAGACTGGGAATGGAACCACCTTATGACCCAGCTATACCACTCCTGGGTATCTTTCCAAAGGAATTGAAGTCAGAATATTATAGCAATACATGCATATCCATATTTCTAGCAGCACAATTTACAATAGCCAAATTATGGAACCAACCTAGGCATCCATCAACAGATGAATGGATTACAAAACTGTGGTATAAACACACAATGGAAATTTACTCAGCTATAAAGCAAGAACGTATTCTAATGTATTTTTAAATTTCATTTTCAGCATCCTGTAATTTTCCTTGTAGAGGTCTTTCACTTCTTTGGTTAGACTTTTTTCTAGGTAATATATTTTATTTCTTTTTGAAGCTATTGCGAATGGAATTATTTTCCTGTCTCAGCAGATTCATTATTGGTGTATAAAAATTTATTGATTTTTATATGTTGATTTTGTATCCTACTACTTTGCTGAATTTGTTTATCAGCTCTAGGAGTCTTCTGGTAGAACCTTTAGGATCTTCTAAATATAGAATCATATATGCAAATAGGGGTAATTTGGCTTTTTCATTTCCAATTTGTATCCATTCTATTTATTTCTCTTGCCTAATTGCTCTGGCTAAAATTTCAAGTGCTATATTGAATACGAGTGGTGAGAGTAGACATACTTGTCTTGTTCCTGATTTTAGAGGAAATGCTTTCAGTTTTCCCCCATTCAGTAGGTTTCAGTTTTGTCATATAGAACCTTTGTTATGTTGAGATAAGTTCCTTCTAGTTTCTTCGGGGTTTTTATTATGAAGTGGTGTTGAATTTTGAGAAAGACTTTTTCTGCATCTATTGAGATGATCATGTGATTTTTGTGCTTAGTTCTATTTATATGGTGTATTACATTTATGGATTTGCATATATTGAAATGTCCTTGTATTCCTGGAATGAAACTAACTTGATCATGGCATATGATCTTTTTAATGTGTTGTTGAATTTAGTTTGCAAGTATTTTATTAAGAATTTTTGCACCGGGCATGGTGGCGCACGCTTGTAATCCCAGTACTTTGGGAGGCGGAGACTGGAGGATCTGGGTTCATGGCCAGCCTCAGCTCGCACACGCGTGTGCGTGTGCATGCACGTGCTTTCTCTCTCTCTCTCTCTCTCTCTCTGTCTCTCTGTCTCTCTGTCTCTCTCTCTCCCTGTCTCTCTCTCCCTGTCTCTCTCTCCCTGTCTCTCTCTCCCTCTCTACTTAGTGAGGCCCTCTGCAACTTCGTGAGACCCGGTTTCAAAATAAAGTATTAAAAAAAAATAGGGCCGGGGGCGTAGCGCGGAGGTAGAACGCCCCTGCGTTCAATCCCCGGTACCGCAAAAAAAAAAAAAAGAATTTTTGCATGTATGTTCATCAAAGATATTGGTCTATAATTTTATTTCCTTGATGTTTCCTTATCTGATTTTTTTTTTATCAGGGTGATAATACCTTCATAGAATGAGTTTGGAAGTATTCTCTCCCATTCTATTTCATGGGATGATCTGAGGAGCATTGTGTTAGTTCTTTAAAGATCTGGGAAAATTCAGCTCTAAATCCATCTGAGTCTGGGCTTTTCTTTTGGGGGAGGCATTATATTACCCCTTCAATCCCATTCCTTGTTGTTAGTTGGTTTAGGTTTTCTATTTCTTCTTGGTTATGTATTAGTGAATTGTATGTGTCTAGAAGTTTATTTACTTCTCCATGTAATGTAACATGATCATGGGAAGGAAGTCTCAGCATAGTCACAGGTTCTGGAGAGGAGGGTAGGACATCTCTGGAGGTCCTTTTTGGAAATTATGCCTATAATACCATCCAATTTGTCATTTTACCTTTATTTTCTGTTTTATCACTCTGTGATAGTCTTATGCCTATGCATTCTAACATTTTCAACCCTGTTTTTGCTTTCATATTTTTTAGACATGTTAGGATTAGTGATGATCCTAAGGCACTCAACATTAAACTGAGCCTGGCAAAGAGCTTATAAACTAAAAATTGATTCAATGCCCATGACTGTCACTGCTGTGTACACTTCTAACAAAGTATGTGGTGGAGGACAAATTGATGAGCTTTGGTCTGAGGTTTAATTTTTTTTATATATAATTTTAAAGGTTCATTAGAGTGAAAGTGTATCCATGGGATAGAAGACCATTTTCTCAGCATACCTGGGATCTGACCTGTCTCAGATTGATTGACATGTCTGGATTTTTGGTAACTAAATCCAAAATAGTGGCTATGGGGAGGAAGAGATCCCTCCTCTCATCCTTTAGTTCTTATGTGAGCTCTTTGGCTGGATCAAGGAACCAACTTAATACAAGGTTGATTAACACAAGGAAAGCACACAGTTTTAATAATTTTACATGTCTGTGAGAATCTTCACAAGAGGATAAAGTCTGAAGAGATGAACAAAGAAAAATGCCTTTGTATTTTTTAGACAAAGAACAAGAAATTTGTGAAGGAATGATAGGACAAGTGGAACTCTGGACTAGGGTAGTAAATTTGAGGGATGTCACTAAGGGGTATACTGGGAGGACACGTAAAAGCTAGTAGAAGTAAAAGTTACTCAATGAATTAACTTATTCAGGTTCACTACCACCCAAACTAGCAGTCTCTGGTGATTAAAGCTATTCTCCCTCCTTGGTACCCAGAGGACATCCCTTCCCAAAGGATCTTTACGGAATCTTTCGTGTATGAAAGGCAGGCCAAATGGCCCTTCCTGCAGTTACAGTTCCTTGGGTGAGTTCAGCTTGAAATAATCAATGCACCAACTTGGCATATTTTGAGATCACATGTCATGTCCTTAACTCCTCCAGTGAAGTTATTGATGCTGCTGTCTACAAAACCATATAAGCACCTAAGGGGCATTGTCTGTTAAGATTCAGCAACATCGTCTTTATCATGAGATGGACACATGTTGACATCCTCAATGATGGGTGGCTTCATCCCTTGCTTACACACTATTGAAAAATGTTATTCACTGATTATTTAAAAAATTCTATGGGTTCTACTCATTTGTTTTGAAGGGAGGGGCTTCTATGTAAAAGGGTGTCTATGTTAGAATATCTTCACCAACAGTGGAATTTATTAGTGAAAGAAACTTTACTCTGATGGATAAAAACATCTCAATTTAAGCAAGGCTGAACATTTTATGCTAATTAGCCATTATGTTTTCTCTTATGATTCTATTCTTATCCATTTTTCATTGGGTTGTAACCACTTTTTATATTCAGAGTATTAACATTTTATCTGCAATATTTCTGATGTACATCTTTTCTCATTTTGTTCTTTAAGATTTGTCCTTTTCTCGACATATGGGCATTTCAAATTTTTATGACTCTTTTTCATTTGTGGCTCCTTTTATTATTTTTTATGGTCAGAATTTTTGCTTTTTCATCTCAAGATCAAATGCATTTTCTTGAGGCTTTTCAAAAATCTACTAGGAATTTTCTTTGGAGTATAGTATGAAATTGGGGTTCTACATTTTTTCTCTAAATATTTAGCCAGTTATTCTAGGCTACTTCATTAAATAGCTTTTTAGTGATGATTTTTAGGCTATGTTACATAATATGCTGAATTCTTACTTATATATTTAGGACTTTTCAAGGATGTCTACTTCTTTTCCTTGTCTCTCTGCTGATTCTTCAGCCAGAACAATTATTTGTTAAAATATTATACCTTTATAAATATTTTCAAATATTTGTAGAATATTAGAATATTTTTTTCCACTAAAGTTACCTTTTGGACTGGGGATGTAGCTCAGTGGTATAATGCTTGGGTCTTTTTTTAAAGGAAACTTGGTGCAGAGTGGGGACTATGGGAAGGTATGCGAGGATGACATCAGTCCAGGGACCACAGGACTGTTTATGCTGGCCCGGTCATCTTCCAGATCCTTGATGTGGTTGGTTGTCATCGTCTGATCAATAGATTCCGCTGGAAAGCCTCCTATTAACAGGCTTCTCAAGATGTCATACCTCTATTGCCTAAACTATTCATTGGGAGGGTTAATTAACAGCATAGAAGGCAATTGTCATAGGTGAATGAGTTTTTGGTTAACTATAAGATTTACCAACTTCCCAGGAAATGGGAAGTGAGAGGCCTGGGAGAGAGATTGGCTTAGGGAATGACAGACCTGGGAAAGTACGCAGAACTTCTGAATTAAAAATTTATTTCCATTTCTCTCTCTCTCCCCCCCCCCTCCTTCCCTCTCTCCTATTGAACCTGGGGTGCTCTACCACTGAGCTACATCACCATCCCATTTTTAATTTTTTTAAAAATTTTGAGGCAGGGTCTCCCTAAGTTGCCTCAAACTTGCAATCTTCCTGTCTCAGTCTCCCAAGTACTAAGATTACAAGATCTTTATATCCCCTTTCTACCTATTTCTTTTATTTCTTCTATCCTATCTCAAACTGAAATATTTGTCATATTAAATCTTCTCACCCATAAATACGAACAGTCTATATAGTGACTTAGGTGTTTTTATATCCATAAATAAAGTTTTAAAGATTTCCTCATGGGAGTTCCATCCATTTCTTATTAGTGTGTATCAATAGATTTCTTATTAATTAATTAGTATTTTTAGTTTTTGTTAATTAGTATTCTTAGTTTTTGTTAATTAGTATTTTTAGTTTGTGTTAATTTTAGTCACTATTGTGACTGAAATCTTTTCCCAATCATATTTGTAAAGTAGTAGTTAATGATACATATTAAAACAATTGATTTTGGAAATTTCTTTTGTATCATATATTTACCTTTTACACACCTTACCCTTTATTGACAAAAGAAGGAAGAATTTTTGCTTTTCTGTTAAACACAAATGAAACAATGACCCTGTAGATTTGCTACTATAGGATATTTTCTGTTCTTATGCAGAAGGAACTTATAAATCCTATTTAAATGTCTAATTTAAAAAACTCATTTATTCCCTCACCCAGGTATTGATTGAACGACTACTGCCCATTTGTGTTAGGACATGTGGTGGGCTGAATGGTGATTCCTGCAAAGATGCCCATGACCTAACTCCTGGAACCTGTGAATCTGTTACATTTTCCAGCAAAATAGACTGTGAAGATGTGATTAAGAATTTTGAGATAAGGAGATTTTTTCTGGGGTTAGTGGGTGAACCCACTACAAATACAAGGATCCTAATAAGAGGGAGGAAGAAGGGTCAGAGCCAGAAAAGATGTGATGATGGAAACAGAGAGGGAGATTAGAAGATGCCATACCTGTGGTTTTGAAGATGGAGGGGGGAACAACAGGCCAGGGAACACAGAGGTCTCTAGAAGTCAGAAAAGTCAGGGAAATGGATCTTCTCCTAGAGGAGCACAGCCTCATAGCCTTCTACAGTGAACTAACCCAGTAGCTTGCTCTAGAAGTGTCAAAGAACAGAAGACACACTCCATGCTGCAAGTTGTAAGCACAGCTATTGTTCCCAAACCAACACAGAGGTCCAAGTGTTTAAGGGAGAGGTGGCAGGTGATGAGTGTATGTGCTGAGACCAATAACTGGCTCAGAAGCCTGACTGGGTTTTAGCTGCCTCCACCCCTCCCCTTGGCCATTATCACGAACCCACCCCTGCTACCTAAGTGATGCGGGGAACCAGGATGCTGCTCCTTTTCTTAGCAAGAGCACATCTTCAGAGGTCTGGATCAGGCTTTTGTCTCAGTGCTCCTCCAAATTGGAAATCTCTGACTAATGGGTCTGTCTCTAGGGGGCATCCATGTAGCCCTGTGGGAGGGAGGAGGAAGGGGAGGACTTCCCACACATCCTTCAGCCCCTCCTCAGTGGTCCCAAGGGATCCTAGCCTGGATCCTAACACTCCCAAATCTGTACAAGGGACTCTTACAGATGAAGGGACCCAGGCCACTTGGTGGGGTTTAGTTTGCTTGAACCTAGGGTATCTCTTATGGTCAAATATAGAATGTCCCCTGAAGAGCTCAGGGTTGGTATAGTTAAGTAATTAGGGTTGTAATCTCATCAGTAGATAAATCCAGTGTAATGAATTTATCTGGGTGGTAACCTGAGCCGGTGGGGTGTAGCTGGAGAAGGTGGGTCCCCGGGGATGTGGCCTTATGAATTGTGCTTTTGTCTTTGAATCCCCTTGCTTGATTGCCCTCTCTTGCTTCTAGCATCCACGATGTGAGAGCAGAGCCTTGCTCTCTTCCTCTCTCCCTTCCTGCCTCCATTCCCAGAGATCCAAAGATCCCAGTCTCACATGGATTGAACCTGGAATCTCCAAAAACCTGTGAGCAAATAAATCTCCCTTCATCTAAGTTGTGTGGTCAGTCGTTTTGCATTATATCAGTTGAATGCAATGTTGACTGAGACAGTATCACACACATCTCCTTTCTCTCCTCAACACCTGATCCAGCAACTTCTTCCAGTCACATGTGGTACTCATCCAGAGAAGGATTCTGACACATTAAATATTTTTCATTTCCCTACTTTCTAGAGAGGTTTGCTTCCACCGATGTGCCCCTTGTAGAGCCTAGTTACATATGGCTCCCTGGCTGGCCCACTGTTTCCCATGGACCTGCTGAAGATGCAGCTTCACCTGGCCAGGTTCCACCCCTCAGAGGCTGTACAGGCCCTGTGAACTTGGGCACTGCCAGGGAAGCCCACAACAACCTCAAAGTTGTGAGCCTTCAGTTCACAGTGATCAAAATTGAAGCTAGATTTACTAACACCATAGATAAAAGCCCTACATTCCCCATATCATTCTTTGATGGGGCAGAATTGTGTTTCCAGAATTTCTGTGACTTGGAGCAGAAGAGTTCCTACATTTTGACATCCCTGTTGTCTACAAAATCAATTTAAGTAGTAACATGTTCCTCATATACTCTTGCCTCTTTTCAAAGGTCCCTCATGTGTCCAGATTAACTAGCTGCTAACTTTGAGATTCTTTATTCATTTTTTATTTCATAAAAGTTTTTATTTTTAAATAATTCTAAATCTGCAGTAAGATGCAAAAATAGTATAAAGAGAGCATGCATAGTCTTCCCCCAGGCTTCGCTGATGGTTATATTTGACATAATGTACAATATCAAAGCCAGGATATTGATGATGGTACAGTGTGTGTATATAGTTCTTTGTCATAAAAAATTGTTCCAAGTCAGGCGTGGTGGCATATGCCTGTAATCCCAGTACTTGGGAGGCTGAGACAGGAAGATTTCAGATTCGAGGACAGCCTCAGCAAGTAGTGAGACTCTTTTCAACATAGCTACATCCTGTTTCAAAATAAAATTAAAATAGGACTGGGGGTGTAGCTTGGAGGTAGAATGCCCCTGGGTTCAATCCCCAGTACCAACCAACCAACCAACCAACCAACCAACCAACAAACAAAAAATTGTTCCATTAACACAATGACCTCCCTCAATTTATACTCATATCCCCCATACTCTGTCCAACATTTGTTATAGTTAGATATGAACTATCCCCTAAAGAGCTCATTTATCAATGTGTGGAGCTGATGTAATTGAGTCATGAGGGTTGTAATCCCAGCAGTGGATAAGTCCATTTTATGGGCGTGCCCTAGGCCGGTAGGGTGTGGCTGGAGAGGGTGGATATCTCTGGGTGTGACCTTGGAGATTATATGTGGTTCCCCTCCCCCTGATGTCTCTGTCTTGCTTTTGGCCTCCATGATGTAAGGAGCACAGCCCATGTGCTCTCCCTCTCTGTGCCTCCCTCCGCCATGCCCTGAGATCCCCGGCCTCACATAGACTGAACCCCAAACCATCAGAAAATAAATGTTCTTTTCTCTAAGTTACATGATCAATCTTTTAGATAATAGCTGTAAGAATGCTGGAGGGAATACCATCCCTCAGTCCAGGCAAACGCTAATCTGTTTTCCATCTCTGTCACTTTCTTGTTTCAAGACTGTTACATAAATGAAATCAGATAGTATACAGCCTGCTGAGTTTGCCCTTTCTCATTCAGAATCATGCTTTTGAGCTCTGCCCAAGTTGTGATATGCATCGATATTTCACTCCATTTAATTGCTGGCAAACATCCCATGGAGTGGGTGCACTACAGTTTGCTTAACCGTTCACCTCCTGAGGAGCATTTTCATCATTTCAAGTTTAGGGCTGTTACAAATAAAACTTCTATGAAAATTCATGTACAGGATTTTGTGTGGACATAATTTGACTTATCTAGCATAAATGCACAACCTAGAACTGCTATTGCTGGGTTGTATGCTAAGTTTATGTTTAGTTTGTTAAGAAAATGCCAGGTTGTGGAGGACGGCTGTAGAATTTTACATTCCCACAGGCAGTGTATGAGAGACCCAGTTTCTCTCCATCCTTGCTAGTGTTTGCTGTTGACTACTTTTTTATTTTAGCTGTTCTAATAAGTATGTAGAGAGATCTTATTGTGGCCTTACTTTGCATTTCTCTGGTGGCTCATGATTCTGAATATGTTGTTACATGCTTATTTGCCATCTGTAGTCTCTTTGGTGAAATGTCCATGTGTTTTTCCTACCTTTGAATTGAAATTTTTTACCAGTAAGTTTTGAGAGTCCCTTATACATTCTAAATGTGGGCCTTTTGTTGGATATGTGGTTTGCAAATATTGTTCTCCCAGATGTCAGCTTTCCTTTGGATCCTTTCAATGGGACCATTCACAGAGCAAATATTTGGAATTTTAGAGAAGTTCAATGTATAGATTTATTATTTTAGTCATGTTTTTACATCATATTGTGTTCTTGTCTGGCCCAAGGTACTAAAGATTTTCTGCTCTGTTATCCTGTAACCGTTTTATCATGTTCTACTTTACCTTAAAATCTGTGGTCCATTTTTAGATAACTTGTGTATAACCTATGAGTTTGAGTTGAGGTTCATCTCCTCTGTTGAAAAGAGCATCTTTCCTCCCTTGTATTGCTTTTGTACCTTTATCAAAAATTTCACCTCTTCTATAGCACAAAGCCCCTATTGAGACACTGTGAGACCTACAGTACCATGTGGGCTCAAACATCCCATCCCTGGAGAAACCAGCTTGGGACTCAGCGGCTGCCTGTCAGCCTGTCATGGAGGGAACCTCCTAACATCAGGGACAAGCTGTTCTCAAACCTGAACACAATAGACAGTTACTGGCTGAACAGATGGAGAGAAAGAGAGAATTACAGTCTGTCAACTGGAGGAAGCATTCTCACTGAGCGGCACGGGGGTTGGGTATAAGTGGCCTCTGAGGCTGTCAAATTCCCAACTGAGGACATTTGGAAGGTTCCCCCAAAATCTGGTGTATTGTTGAATCCGTCCTTAAGATGTGGCTTAAAACCAGGTAGCCCTCTTCTGCATTAACAATACTACATTAATTTGGTCTAGAAAAGACAGAACATGGTTCTCCCCATCAGATCTCCCCAGGGAGTGAACAGAGACAGCTCATTCCATTTTATTGGTGCCATGTATGAACTGAAATCAAACATAAGCAGGGTGCAGTTTGCTGGCTGGAGTCGTGGGACTCTGGATTTTCTGTGTGATAAGATGTGATCCCTTGAACGTGAACTTCTACGTGGGAAATCACCTCTTTGAATCAGGCTGAGGATGACCTCCCCTTTGCTTCACCTTCTCTTCCTTGGATGCACGCCCTGCTGTGGCCTTGGGACAGAGTCTCACTGCACAAGTACAGTACTGTCAAAAACAAAACACCTCCGGCTTTCTGCTGAGGGATATGACTGAGCATAAAACAAAATGGTTACCAGCCAGCTTCTGGGGTCCAACAGCAGAATCTACCTCATGGGCACCATCACCTGCCTCTTTCTCAGACCAAGAGTGAATATCTGTTTTAAAAGACTTTAAGCAGCTGGGCTTGGTAGCACATGTCTCTAATCCCAGTACATGGGAAGCTGAGACAGGAGGATTGCAGATTCGAGACCAGCCTCAGCAACTTAGCAGGACCCTCAGCAACTTAGTGAGACTCTGTTTCAAAATAAAAAGGGCTGGGGGTGTAGCTCAGAGGTCGAATGCTGGGGTTCAATCCCCACTACCCCCCCACAAGACTTTTGGCAATACTTGCAAACATTTTGCAGAAATATTCAAAATGTTCATTACCTAGCAGGTGGTCAGTTCAAGGACTCAAGTGCAATTTCATTTCCCAAGAAACAAAATCTCAAAAATAAGGGGAAGGATGACCAGTAGGGAGGGAGAATGAATTAGAAGGACAGTGAAGGAGACAAGCACATCACAAGGACAGCTGCTCCGTCTGATCAGTGAGGGCCCCGTGGAGGGTCGCGGGCACATGGGGTGCTGTGCTCACTTGTCATGAATAATTTGTGAATCCACATAGCACTGCCGCTCTGCCACGTCTCCAGCAGCTTTTCTGTGTTCTCCATATTTATCAAGTTCACTCCACGGGTCTGATGAACAGACTGCAGACCATCAGGACATTAGTGCAGATAAGGAATAGACAGCCTTTGGAGACCAGGCAAGACTTTTGAAAGGGGTAATAGGGTTATTAAAATATTTAAAAATTAGCATAGTTCATAGAGCAAAGCTAGAAAGGGGAGGCTCAAAATTAGTGCCAGCCTCACAACCATGTTGTCTTAGGATGTTAAGCCAATAACTTGACTTCTGTGGACCTCAGATTTATGTCTTTAAAGACGTGAAGATATGTGCTTACCTTGTGGAGCTGTCTGAAAGTAGAGGGATGCTTGGAGATGTTTGCAGGGAAATCAGCTGAGGGCCCCAAGATTAGTGGAACCAGGCTACAGCACACCCCAAATGGACTAATCCACCTCCCCCACTTCCCATTCGGGTACACACTTCATCTCTTCACTTTTGCATCTCTTAATACACATCCTCATGACATGTCATGGGTGTGCAAAGCTAAGAAAATGACACTGCTGTGTCAGTTAATCAAGGGTCCTTTTTATGTCCACTAGGAAGTTGGTGCTGAGAAAGACAAGATGGCTCTCTCCAAGGGATTGGCTAGGAACTGTGGGGCATGGGAAGGGCCGCAACGCCCTTTAGCTCTGGTACCTAATAGGGATATTAACCTCAGCAATTTTAATTTCAGCCTCTCATCTGAATTTTGAAGTCCAGTATAGGCCCCTCAATTCTGGTTGAAGATACCATTAAGATGACAAGATTGGTGAGGCCAATCATGAACTGATCTTTCATGGACATTAAGATTTTCAGTGTAATTTAAGACTGGTTTCTTCAATAAAACTTTCACCATTCCCATCATTCAAACATGAGCGGTTCCCTGGGAGACTCTTAAATGTACTTTTAACCCACTCAGCATCCAAGGGTTTGGGGCCTGTCACCCCAGTTAGCTCTGTTTTATTTGCCACTGGTGTTTTCTGGGAACCAGAGGCTTCATGTCAGCCCCTCCATGGTTGTCTTTCCCTCATGCTTCTCTCTGGCTGAGAGCCAGTTAGAGATAAGCCCAGGATCCTGGAGGTAGTTATGATTATGTCTACATTTCCCCCTCAATGTCCGTCAGCAGCTGTCTGTCCCCAAAGAAATGTGAATCAAAACCACAATGAGATACCACTGCACACCCACTCGAATAAAAAAGACAGATGGGATGGGTGTTGGCAGGAATGTGGATGAACCAGGACTCTCATGCATTACTGATGAGATTGTAAAATGGTGAAGCTGCCTTAGAAAAGTCTGGAAGCTCCTCAAAAGTATAAACCTAGAGTTACCATATGACCCCACAATTTCACCCCTAGATATATACCCAGGAGAGATGAAAACATACCCTGATGGTGCTGACAGTGCTATCCAGGAGCCATTATATCTGTCACTCATGTGGGCATCCAACATGTATCCCTTCATTTCATTCATTCATTCACTAATATTGAGTGTCTACTATGTGTCAGGTACTAGGAAAGAGCAGTGAGTAAAATAGATAAAAAGGCCTGTCCTCACTTATCTTATGGTATGACTAACAAGGAGGAAGGACAGACCATTGGCCACTCGAGTAGAGTATATAATCTGTTGGATAGTTGTGTTGGGTTTGGGGATAATACTGCAATTTTAAACATGGTGACTGGGGAAGGCCCACTGGAGAAGGTGTAGTTTGAATGAATACCTGAAGGAGGTACAGGAGAGTCAGGCAGACACCTGGGAGAATGCTCTGGACAGAGGACCATGGAGCGCAGTGGTCCTGTGATGGGAAGTGTCCACTCCAGGACCAGCAAAGCCAGGGGGCTGGATGTGAGTGACCGGGTGGTGGGAGGTGGCTGCTCTAGGACCTCTGGCTTTTTCTCTGAATGAGAAAAAGGAGGGATGGAGCCATAGGGATATATGGAGGATTTGGGGCAGGTGGTTGCCATGATAGCACTCAGTCTTTAAAGGACTCACTCTGGCTTT
This sequence comes from Glis glis, assembly GCA_004027185.1. Classification (NCBI taxonomy): domain Eukaryota; kingdom Metazoa; phylum Chordata; class Mammalia; order Rodentia; family Gliridae; genus Glis; species Glis glis. The sequence goes on from PVJS01017244.1 coordinate 25,788, forward strand.
GTGGGACTAGAGCGCTTCCTTAGTGCTACTCACAGCATAAGGAGAGGCGGGGAGGGTGGGTAGGAGGCTTTTGCAATAATCCTGCCAGAAATTATTTGGACCATGTCATAACTGTGGAGGTGGTGACCCAAAGGATTTCTCCCAAGGCTCTTGGAAGAGAGGAGGTGGGTGAAGTGATGTGTTTTGTTGTTGGTTTAGGGAGAGGAAGAAAGAGAATCTGGGTGAATGAAATGAAGACCTATTCAGGAATGATGAGAAGAGAGACAGGCTTATGGTCAGGTAGTTGGGTATCTGTGTTTACCTGAGGGAAGTGCCCGGTGTATAGCGAAAGGATCCCAGCTGTTGATCTGCCATAAACCTTACAGAATTAACCCAGCTGCTGGGTTCATTATTAATAATGGCAACAAGCAACAGAAGTAAATTAAGAGGATTGAATTGCTTTATTGGTTTGGTTTCCAAATAATGGGAAGCAAAACACATCAGTTCCGTGAGCAAACCCACAGAGGGACTTCTGAGCCACAAGGCAGAAAACCATTTATGTTGACTTTCATAATTGATTTTGTGGATTGGCCAAGAATACAAGACATTCTTCCCTTTTATGGCATAAGGGAAAATTAAGATTGCTTTTTTTCTCTCCTATGCTCATTTCCTTCTTCCGATACTTTTTTGGGGTTTATTTTGTTATAATTGCCTCTTTCAACTTTTGCGGGGGACTGGGTATCAAACCCAGGGGCATTCTACTTCTGAGTGATACCACAAGTCCTTTTGAAAAAATTTTAAAGGAAATTTGAAACAAGGTTTTGCTAAGTTGCTGAGAGCCTTGCTAAGTTTCTGAGACCAGCCTCTAATCTGCATTCCTTCTATCTCAGACTCCGCAGTACTAGGATTACAGGCATACACCACTGTACCTGGCTATAATTGCCTCTTTTTCATGGTTCAATTGCAGTCTGTTGAAAATAAAGCAAAAGAAATTCTATGATCAAAACCAAAGTGGGCAAGTTTAGGAGAAGCTCTGTTTCTAAGGATATGTAACAAAATGTACATATTTACTTTAGGAAATGCATTGCTTGATTGAACTGAAAACATGTCTTGAATGATGGGACTTTGATTTCCTTATCGGTTTGCAGGAGCATATGTAGTACTCCACACTCTACGAGCCCACAGTAAGTGATGAGGATCCAGCAGTGGATGAAACATAAAACCTGACTTCAGGGAGTCGTAGCCTCATCAGGGGAGGCAGAAAATGACCAGATAAACGAGTGCAATATAAAGTGTGTTGTGGTGATGAGTACTGTGGAGAAAAACACAGCAAAGTTGGGGTCCATGAGATCCAGGGTAGAGGAGTAGCTGCCAGTTAAAGGGCAGGCAAGGAAGGGTCCTCAAGAAACTTCCATCTGAGCGAAGGTGCTGAGGCGGTAAGGGAGCCATGCAGATAACTGGGGGAACAGGGACTGGCAAGTGCAAAGTCCTGGGGCAGTAGGACTGTCCAGAAGACCTCATGGCTGGGACAGAGATGAGGTTAGATGGGTAATGGAGATGGAGAAAACTGCATAGGAGCTCATAAAATCAAAGCTCTCACACTGGCCTTCTCTAGAGAAAAGGAATGCCAGGGGAGTGAGCAGACATGTTGAAAAAGGATACTAATGAGACAGGATGGGCGAAAATATTTGCAAATCATATATTTGATGAAGGACTTATAGATGGAATACATAAAGAACTCATGCAAATCAGTAATGAGATAAATAAGCCAATTAAAATGGGCAAATTATCCAACTTGACACATCTCCAAAGATCTGCAAATGGCCAATACAAATTACATTTCTGTAATGGCTCGTGATGTTGAGCATGAAGCTATGCTTAATATGATTAGTTACTAGGGAAATGCAAATCAAAATCATAATGGGTCACATTCATATCCATTAGAATGACGATAATCAAAAAGACAGAAGTATTGACAAGGGTGTAGAGAAATTGGGATTCTCATAGTTTGCTGGTGGTAATGTAAAATGGAACAACTGATTTAGTAAACAGTATGGAAGTTTTTCAAAACATAAAACATAGAATTACCATATGATCCAGCAATGACTAAGTATATAATAAAAAATAAAATATATGTCTACACAGAAACTTGTACATAGATATTCATAGCAGCATTTCATCATAGCCAAAATAGGGGAAACACCCCAAATTTCCATCCACCAATGAAAAGATAAATGAAATTTAGAATAGTTATACAACGGAACATTACCTGGGAATTAAAAGGAATGAGGAACTGGAAAATGCTGTGATGTGAATGAAACTTGAAGATATTATTCTAAGTGAAAGAAGCCAGACACACTATGCGATTCTGTTTCTATGGAATGTCCAGAACAAGCAAATTCAGAGACAGACTGCATATTAGTGGTGCCAGAACCTTGAGGGAGTGGGGAATGAGGAGCTCCTTTTGGAAGTAATGAAGATATTCTAAAATTGACTGTTGGTTGTGGTTATGCAACTCTGTGAATGTACTAAAAGCCATTTAATTGTACACTTTAAATGAGCAAGTTGTATGGTATGTGAATTATATCTCCATACAACTATTTTTTAAAAATAATAACAAAATCCCAAAAGGACCAGGCTGGCTGCTCTGAGGATCTTCTGAGGGCTGGCAGGAGGGGAGCAAGGACCTCAGTGAGGAGGCTGGTCCACTTATTCAGAGCGCAGAAGTGGGAGTGGGAGAAGTGGTGGGGTCCTGAGTGCATGTCAATAGCAGAGCGAGGTTGGGGCTCAGATACTGGGCTGGATATGGAGTGGGAAGGGGCTGGACTGGTTTTGCTTCATCATGAAGACTGGAGTGCATTGAGACACCGAAGAGCCAGGGGTGGGGGTAGATACATAAACAAGCAAACCTCTGGTTCTCCCCGATGGGCAGGGCATTGCGCTAAGTACTTTGAGAATTGAGAGAAGTAGAGCACAGTCCTCACTTCAGGAAGGCTGAAATCTGAGGGTAGATTTCAGCACCAGAAACCAGGAAAAGTCAAATGAGTACAAGATTTTAATAAGTGCTCCAGACAACACCAGAAGAGACTTCCAGAAACACAAACCAGTAATCACTTTGGAGATTAAAATACAGGACTCAAGATCCAAGGCTGCATGGAAGAGGGTGAAGGCACACAGAGAGGAGGCGGGAGCTCAGAACACCCAGCTCTTCAGCAGTCAGGAAATAGCCCCCTTGGGCTCAAGTCAATTTACCATGGAGATGCCAGGGGAGATAAGGTTGAGAAAAGCAGAAAACAATTCCTCTTTCAGGTAAAATACTTCGTCATCATTTGACTCATCATAATAATGGTTTTGTTCCAGATCATAAACCAATCACCCTCTTGTGCAAGATTAAAAGACCTAGAAAGACCTACTGGCTCTCTCCAGTGACAGGGATGATTAACAATGGGCATGACAGATTGCCTAGGAAATGAGACGCAATAACGAGGGCCAGACACTGTTATTAAATCGTGTGGAGAGGGAGCCAGGGGAGAGGGAAGGGCCGCTGATTAGGGTGAGGATGTGGCTTTTATTTTAAGCAGATATTTAAATTCAATCTACTATGAGACTGTAGAAGAGACACCTTAAAATTATTACTTTTAGTACATTTAGAACTAATTGCTTGCTTTTCTTCAGAAGTAAATAAGATGGCAATGTGGTATTTTATTTTATTTTATTTTTTTGCGGTACTGGGGATTGAACCTAGGGGCATTCTACCTCCGCGCTACACCCCCGGCCCTATTTTTTTATACTTTATTTTGAAACCTGGTTTCACAAAGTTGCGGAGGGCCTCACTAGGTAGAGAGAGAGAGAGAGAGAGAGAGAGAGAGAGAGACAGACAGACAGGGAGAGAGATAGAGAGAGAGAGAGCTGAGGCTGGCCACGAACCCGGATCCTCCGGTCTCTGCCTCCCAAAGTACTGGGATTACAAGCGTGCGCCACCACGCCCGGCAACAATGTGGTATTTTAATAACTGAAAATGTTCCTTTGATTTAGATGGCAGCCACGGATTTTGTAAGTTGTCATTCTAAGCAGGATGAACATACTTAAGTACATGTCCAGACGGAAGACAGACTAAAAGGAAGAATGAGTTCTTTCTCCCTTCATTCATTTACATGTTCATGTTGCGACAAAGACATTTTGGACCACATCATTTGTACCTGGTCGAAACTCCATTTTTTATTATCTTATTAAGAAACCGATTGATAGAGCAGCTCTATGGTAGGGACTTATTACTAGGTTATGAGTTTATGATGAAAACAAAGTAATTTGAGGTTTTGAAAAAGATTGAAAAAGAATATATTACTAAGCTTGTAGATTAGAAAAAGATGGGTCGCATTTGAAATAAATCGGGGAAATTCATTTTTACGTTAAATGACTGAATGCATTGATATTTACCTGGGGGAGTTTTCTCTTGGCGTGCTATCATGCTTGGCTTCAATATTATGAACAAATACTCAGGAAGTGGATACCCATGGTACCCAAACTATCATCACCAGTAACAATAGTAAACACAAGTTAGCTTTTTGTAGCTGTGACAAATATCTGAGAACAAACAACCTAATGTAAGACAGATTTATTTAGCTCATGTTTCACATTTCGGTCCATGGTCAGCTGGCTTCATTGCTTCTGGCCTGAGGCGAGGCAAGACATCATGCTGGAAGCTTGTGGTGGAGGAAAGTTGCTCAGCTCATGGCAGCTGAGAAGCAGAGAGAAAGAAGGGGCCAGGGTCAAGACGCAGTCTCCAAGGGCATGTCCATCCCCAGTGACCTGCTTTGTCCAACCATGCCCCAATTGCCTACGGTTTCCACTTTCTCCCAGAAGTCCATTCAAATTATTAATCCATCAAGTGGATTAATCCACTGATGAGGTTACAGTTTTCATGGTCCAATCACTCCCCCAAAGCAGCATCCCACAGACATAGCTGCCTTGGGGGCCAAATCTTCAACACCTTAGCTTTTGGAGGACATTCTAGATGTAAACCATAACAACAAGCGACAATGAGTGTTAACTACATCCCAGACTGGGCGCTAAGTACTCTATGGGATGATCTCAGTTAGTACCCAGGGGACATAGGTCTTGTAATGAACCCATTATTATATAAGAATCTGCAGGCAGAGAAGCAAAATATACCCAAGATCACAAAGATTTAGTCAAAAATTTCTGATTCCATTGCCCAGACTCTTAACCTACTCTACTGTCTCCCAATGATTCATGCAGGCTTTGAAGATGGGATTCGGGTAAGGGTGTCTATGAGAACCCTGGTGGCTATCTCCAAAGTGAGATGTAACACAGTAGCTTCACAGAATTGTACTCTTGTCCTAAAACTCTCTGCAAATACAGAAAGGGAAGTTTTTTTTTTTAGCAACAGTATAATAAAATATCCTCGAGATACCAATTATTAGCATATTTGAAGTGACTCTACTGTGCAGGTGGCTGTGATAAATTCTCGGGGTCCAGCCCGAGAGTGGCACGAACTGGGCAGGGAGGTGAGCGTCGACGGCCCGAATAAACACCATGGGCCGGGAGACAAGTCAAGCAAGATCTTGTTTATTAGAAAGCCAATCGCCCTTTTAAAGTAAAGACCATAAAAGAAATTCCAAAGAGATAAGCTGGGCCCAATGGGACAAAAGATAAAGCAGTTTCTGCCCCCCTGTGACCTATCATAGGCGAAGGCACCCGTTGTAAGGAGGTAACTGCCTATAAAGACCTTCCTGTGGTCAGGGGGAGTTATCTGCAGACCCTCCCCCTGCGGCATCTGCCAGCGCCATTTTGCCTTTGTTATGCTGAGACACTGCCACATGGAAGAGGCCCGGTACTCTAGAGCAGGCTTCTGCTAGTCCACCAGGCCCTCTCGGGGCACTGGGTGGAGAGTCCAACAATAAATGATAGATAGCTTATGGGAAAGTGCTTTATAAGCACTTATAAATGTCATGTCTACATACATGTTGCGTTGATAGGTATAGATTCTGCCATAAAAGCTAGGAAAGTGCAGTGGTAGATGATAAATCACTATACAAGGTCCTATGCGGGACAGGTGTGCATAGATACTGATTCTCAGAGGAGGGGGATAAGAAGCAGCTCTCCTTGGGAAGAGGATTGTCTTCTGTAGGATTCTCCTTCCTCACCTGTTCTGAAACTCTTGGTGCTTCTTGACACAGAGAGTAGGGAGAGAAGAAGTATAAGGAAGGAAGGAAAAATCTTCCTTAGCAGGTTTGCTGAAGATTGGCGCCTGCTCTTGGGGCCTGGGCAGTGTGCAGCTCTGTTGACCTACTTCTATACAGAGATTGTGCCCTGTTGAGGTGGAGTCCATTCCCACAGCTCATCACTGACTCTTTCTGAGACCCCGGGCACCCTTGATCCCTATAGTTTCCCTTAGCCAAGGCCAGCTTATCCAAACTTCCCAATTAGACAGGTTTAGGGTCCTCTGGAGAGGCAGAGGTACCCTCATCAGACCGATGACCGCCCCCCCTTACAGTGAGCCAGCGGCACCAGCTTGCACAGCCTGACCCTCCCACTAGCACCAGCGAAGAAAGCTCTCCTCTCAGCTCACCCAGGAGTGGAGCACACAGCAGGAGGTGAGGTGAAACTGGCCAGCTGCCAGCAGCCACATATCAACACTGGAGTCAGACCTCATCACCAAAAGCTCTCTCTCAGAGCATGCTGCCTGAATGGGCCCATGGGAATGATTCCCCCATGCAGCCCTTCCCTGTTGAACTAGGAAAGCTGGCTGATCCTGACATGGCCACCTTACCCCAGAGAATTCTCTGGAAGCAGCCAGTCAGGCTCTAGAAGTTTAGAAGTCTCGAGGGCAATCAGATGCGTGTCCCCAGCACCCCTTGCCCTTTCTCTCTTGCTGAAGAAAATTTTTCAAAATGCCTCTACACGCCCCCACCCTGTCACACCTGCGGCCAAGAGAGGCTCATGAATATCATTTTTACTTTTAGTTATTGGGCTCAATTCATCATGGTTTGCTTCTGGGTTTGTCATTTCTGTCTGGAGCTCACTTCTATGGTACCTTGGGGTACCTTTTAATATCCTGCTGTATTTGTTTGCTTGCTTATTACTTGCTCATAATGTATTCTTCAGTTACTTCTTAAAGGGATCGGAGGTGATTGGCAATATAAATTGATATTCTGACCACCAGTTTCAAATAGGAGACCTTACTGCATTAGTCTTCATCCCTGAAAACCACACACATCCCCATGTGAAATTGCTTTGGTTTTCTTAGAGATTTCAGTGAATGTGCTTCCGTAGGTAGAAATGATGTCTATAGAAAAAATATTTTTAAAGCATTGAAATAAATGACTTTTAATTAGATATTTTCTAGAATCATCAATGGAGAATATTTTTAAATTGATGCGCCTGTGGGAATTAATTGACAAAGCCGTACAGGTGATTCTTAGGCACGTCCTGGTTCAAACCCATCCTCCCCCCGGCAATCTCTGTGAGACCAATCTTTGTTGTTTTTAAATCTAGAATTCTGCAAATAAACAGAACGTCCTTCACGGTGTCTTGCCCATAGTGGGTGACACATTTATTCCTTCACCCAATACCTATGGCACCGCCAATTTGATCTCAAGCCCACGTGGTGAATTGCTCCTTTGATTTTTAAAAGATTTTTTTAAAATTTACCAAGTGTTTACTGAAATCCAGATGGGGAAAATCTGGAGACTAAATGATAAGTTGGAGCCAGGATGCACACCTATAATCCCAGGACTTGGGAGGCTGAGGCAGGAGGATCCCAGGTTCAGCAACTTAGTGAGACTCTCAGTAACTTAGCAAGAGCCTGTTTAAAAATTAAAAAAAAATAAAAAGGACTGGGGGAAGAGCTTGGAGGTAGTATGTCCCTAGGTTCAATCCCCAGTATAAAAAAAGATAAATTGGCATCCTTCCAGAATCATTCAGGGCTCAGTAATTGAGAGTCTATTAAGATGGATGGATTTGAAATGTATTGCAGAAGTACATTACCCAAGACTTGTGCTATTCAAGGCTTCTTGGTTTCCCTATATTTTTAAAAAAATCAGTTTACACTTTGTATTTATGTGATGCCAAAGTAATTCAGTTGTTGATTTTTAAAGATGAGAGAAGCATAGGAATATGTATAAATATAGCATTTATAACAATATAGATTCTCAGATAGCTGGTGGGTTGTGCTGTTTGTCCCAGAGAAAGGTCTTCTGAAGGTGGTAAATGGGAGGGGATCTCAGAGTGTGACTAGGATGGACTGTTGAGCTGTAAGGGAGAGCCCCCTTTTGTATACTTCAGTCCTTATCTATTAATTCTAATAAAAAAGCCACCACCCTCCATCCGTCCCCAGCTCCCTCATCCCCAGCTTTCTCTGAACTGATTTTTTACCTTCATTTTTAACTCCCTCATTTATTTTGTCTTACAAGCCTAATTAAGTCTTAAGGTGGGCAGACATTTCTGAAGACAAAGCGATCTCTTTTTAATGGCATGTCGCAGTTGGAAGCCTGCCTTTTAGGTAGCACAAAACCAGAAGGCATTTGTCTTCCTCTTCTACTTTGTACAGGGACTTAAGGGCCAATTGAAACTCTGTGGAAACTATAGAAACATTTTAGAAAATGACACAGATAGATACAAATGATGCACAGAAATGCAAGCATTAACCTATAAGATCCTTGACCATCACCAAATGTTCATCAAAGGAAGTGTACATTTCTGTGAACATAGCAGATATCATTAGTGATGTTGAATGTTGATAACTCCATGCAGGATTAACGACCAGAAATTTCTGGTGAGTTCTTAAATACCTTTGACAGTTTTCTCCTCTGTCATCTTACCATGCTAGAGATCATGGAATTAAGTTTTCATTGTAGAAAAAATAGAAAATGTTAATATCAAAAGTTTGCTTCCTATTATGGTTTGGGTATAGAATATTCCCTGGAAAAGCTCACATATTCAGAAAGTGAAAATGTTCAGAAGTGAAATAATTGAATCATGAAGGTTCTTATCAGTGGATAGATGCATTGATGGGTTAAGAATTTGTGTGTGTGTGTGGCACTGGGGATTGAACCCAGAGGCTTTCTACCTCCAAGCTATACCTCCAGCCCTATTTTATTTTTATTTTGAAACAGAATCTCACTAGGTTGATGAGAATCTTACTACTTGCTGAGGGTGTCCTCGAACCTGCAATCATCCAGTCTCAGCCTCCCAAGTACTGGGATTACAAGCGTGCACCACCATGCCTGACAAGGGTTAATAATTGAGTAGATCTATTGGGTGGTAAGGTAGGCATGTGGGGCATGGCTGGAGGAGGTGGGTCATTGGGGGTGTGGCCTTGGGGACTATACATGTTCACAGGCCCCCCTTGCTTTTTCTGTTTCTGAGCTGCATGATGTAAGAGCATCATCCCTCTGCATCCTGCCGCTGCCTCCACCTCCCCCACGTGTGTTATGCTTTGGAGCTGGCCCTGTGGATTGGAACCTCCAAAACCATGTGCCCCAATAAATCTTCCTTCCTCTAAGTTTTGTGCTTCAGGTATTTAGACCACAGCAGTGAGAATTCTAACCAAAACACCCCACACTACCAATCACTGACAACCACTATCAACAATTTGGTTTATATTCCTATGTAAAAAGGTATCATCTGATATACTATTTCAACGGTTTACAGTTCACTGGTGAAAATCTCATAGAACATTATTTTTAAAATAAACAACAATTCAAGATTTGCTAATAGAGTCTCTACACTCTACCAGGCATGCGAGGTACTAGGGATATCCTGGTGTACAACACTGATCTTGCAGAATGTATAGCTAGGTGGAGGAAACATTGATGAAGAGTGTGATGAGACGCTGAAGTGGAGTGGGGTGTCAGGGGGTCCTATGGGAAGAAGGGTTGAACTGATATCTGAAGAATAAGTGGGAAATAGGGAGGAAGAGATGGTCAGCCAAGATGAAAATAATCTCATATTTATTCCACGATTCAAACACAATTACAAGAGTTTTAAATTTATCGTGCTATAACTCAGCACTCTAAGACACTCTTTCCCTCACTCCGTCCCTTTTATTGTTTTGCTCTTCTCTTAGACGAGTAGCTCTAAGAGCCAGAATTCAGCTCCTAATCTTCTTCACCGCTCTGGTCTTCCCAGCCTGCTCTCGCCTCTCGCATCACTTTTCCCTGTGCCGTCATGCACCCTCCTCCTTCTGACATGGCCAGTTCCAATGCTTCTCAATAGGTCTTCTCAATAGGGGATTCTGTGTTAGGAAAGAAATATTCCTATCACCAATTGTAGGAGGCCAATTTCACCCTTAGTCTTCCTTGTTATATGATTCTTTGGACTTCGTTTTTATTGGCATTAGTTTTGGTTAGGTTTCCACCAATTAAAATTAAAAAAGTCCTGAATAAATAAAATACTAGTTTAGAGAGTTGTGTGAATTAAATTAAATTTTGTATTATGTCATGTGCATAATTAGCACATATCTATAAAGTAGCAAGTACTTAATAACTGATGGCTCATCATACTGCTCTGTATCCTGGAAACTGGCTAGTAGAGGTTGGTCTATGAGCAGCATCAGCATTGTCCAGGAGCCTGTTAGAAGTGCTGAATCTTGGGCCGGGCGTGGTGGCGCACGCTTGTAATCCCAGTACTTTGGGAGGCGGAGACCGGAGGATCCGAGTTCGCGGCCAACCTCATCGCGCATGCGCGGGCGCGCGTGATTTATCTCTCCTCTCT